>JAJHPC010000011.1:8197179-8307179 GCA_024447665.1 Juncus inflexus | reverse complement strand
AACAATATAAATTTTGTGTTTTCCATGTATTAGACTTCATTTTTTGTGGTTTTGTGAAAATAATAAAAGATTATTTTTTTGTCCGTCTTTTACAACTTAATTCGATTTTTTTTGTTATCTTAAAATCAATAACAAACCGATTTTTTTCTATGTATTGGATTTTAAGTTTTGTGGATTTGTGAAAAACAATATAAATTTTTGTGTTTTCCATGCACTAGACTTCAATTTTTGTTGTTTTATGAAAATAACACATTGTAATTTTTTTTCCATATATTACAATTCATTTAAATTTTTTTGGTAATGAGAAAATCCACAACAATTTAGTTTTTTCTATATATTAGATTTTTATTTTTATGATTTTGTGAAAAGCTATATAAATTAGTGTTTTTTCCAAGTATTAGACTTTAATTTTTGTAGTTTTGTGAAAATAACAAAAGATTATTTTTTTCCTTGTATTATAACTCAATTTAATTTTTTTCGTTATGTGAAAATCAATAACAATGGAGTTTTTTCTATGTATTACATTTTATGTTTTTTGGTTTTGTGAAAAAACAATATAAATTTGTGTGCTTTCCTTGTATTAGACTTCAATTTTTGTGGTTTTGTGAAAATAACAAAATATTATTTTTTCCCAAGTATTACAAATCAATTAAATTTTTTTGGTTATGTAAAAATCAACAATATGTAGTTTTTTCTATGTATTACATTTTAATTTTTATGGTTGTGTGAAAAACAATATAAAATTATGTTTTTTCCATGTATTAGACTTCAATTATTGTGGTTTTGTGAAATTAAGAAAAAATTATTTTTTTTTCCATAATTTACAACGTAACTCGTTTTTTTTCCATGTATTAGACTACAATTTTTGTGGTTTTGTTAATATAACAAAAGATTATATGTTTTTTAATGTATTACAACTCAATTCGAATTTTTTGGTTATGCGAAAATCAATAAAAATGGAGTTCTCTCTATTTACTAGATTTTAATTTTTGTGGTTTTGTGAAAAACAATATAAATTTGTGTGTTTTCCATGTATTAGACTTCAATTTTTCTGGTTTTGTGAAAATAACAAAAAAGATTATTTGTTTCCATGTATTACAACTCAATTCGATTTTTTTTGGTTATGTGGAAATCAACAACAATGAAGTTTTTCTATGTATCAGATTTTAATTTTTGTGGTTTTGTGAAAAATAATATAAATTTTTATTTTTTCCAAGTATTCGACATCAATTTTTGTGGTTTTGTGAAAATAACAAAAGATTACCTTTTTTCCATGTATTACCACTCAATTCGATTTTTTTTGGTTATGTGAAAATCAATAACAATAGAGATTTTTCTATGTATTAGATTATAATTTTTTGGTTTTGTGAAAAATAATATAAATTTGTGTGTTTTCCATGTATTAGACTTCAATTTTTGTGGTTTTGTGAAAAGAACAAAAAATATTTTTTTTTCCAAGTATTACAACTCAAATTCGATTTTTTTGGTTATGTGAAAATCAATAACAATGGATTTTTTTCTATTTACTAGATTTTAATTTTTGCGATTTTATGAAAAACAATATAAATTTGTGTTTTTCCATGTATTAGACTTCAATTTTTGTGGTTTTGTGAAAATGACAAAAGATTATTTCTTTTTTGATGTATTACACCTCAATTCGATTTTTTTAGTTATGTGAAAATCAATAACAATGAAATTTTTTCTAAGTACTAGATTTTAATTTTTGAGGTTTTGTGAAAAACAACTTAAACTTGTGTGTTTTCCAAGTATTACACTACAATTTTTGAGGTTTTGTGAAAATAACAAAAGATTATTTTTTCTCCAAACATTACAACTCAAAATCAATTTTTTAGGTATACGAAAATCAATAACAATGGAGTTTTTTCTATTTACTAGATTTTAATTTTTGTGGTTTTGTGAAAATCAATATGAATTTGTATTTTTTCCATGTATTAGACTTCAATTTTTGTGGTTTTCTAAAAATAACAAAAGATTATTTCTTTTTTGATGTATTACACGTCAATTCTTTTTTTTAGTTATGTGAATCAATAATAATGAAATTTTTTTCTAAGTATTAGATTTTAATTTTTATGGTTCTGTGAAAAATAACTTAAATTTGTGTGTTTTCCAAGTTTTAGACTACAATTTTTGAGGTTTTGTAAAAATAACAAAAGATTATTTTTTTTCCAAGTATTACAACTCAAATTCGATTTTTTTGGTTATGTGAAAATCAATAACAATGGAGGTTTTTCTATTTACTAGATTTTAATTTTTGTCATTTTATGAAAAACAATATAAATTTGTGTTTTTTCCATGTAGTAGACTTCAATATTTGTGGTTTTGTGAAAATAACAAAAGATTATTTATTTTTTGATGTATTACAACTCAATTCAATTTTTTTAGTGATGTGAAAATCAATAACAATGAAATTTTTTCTAAGTATTAGATTTTAATTTTTGTGGTTTTGTGAAAAACAACTTAAACTTGTGTGTTTTCCAAATATTAGACTACAATTTTTGAGGTTTTGTGTAAATAACAAAAGATTATTTTTTTTCCAAATATTACAACTCAAATTCGATTTTTTTCCGTATACGAAAATCAATAACAATGGAGTTTTTTCTATTTACGAGATTTTAATTTTTGTGATTTTGTGAAAAACAATATAAATTTTTGTTTTTTCCATGTATTAGACTTCAATTTTTGTGGTTTTGTGAAAATTACAAAAGATTATTTCTTTTTTGATGTATTACACCTCAATTCGATTTTTTTAGTTATGTGAATCAATAAGATTGAAATTTTTTCTAAGTATTAGATTTTAATTTTTGTGGTTCTGTGAAAAACTTAAATTTGTATGTTTTCCAAGTATTAGACTACAATTTTTGAGGTTTTGTAAAAATAACAAAAGATTATTATTTTTCCAAGTATTACAACTCAAATTCGATTTTTTTGGTTATGCGAAAATCAATAACAATGGAGTTTTTTCTATTTACTAGATTTTAATTTTTGTGGTTTTGTGAAAAACAATATAAATTTGTGTTTTTTCCATGTATTAGACTTCAATTTTTGTGGTTTTGTGAAAATAAGAAAAGATTATTTTTTTTCATGTATTGCAACTGAATTCTATTTTTTGGTTACTTGAAAATCAATATTGAAGGAGTTTTTGCTATGTATTAGATTTAAATTTTTGTGGTTTTGTGAAAACTACTTAAATTTGTGTTTTTTTCCATGTATTAGTCATCAATTTTTTTGTTTTGTGAAAATAACATAAATTTTTTTTAATACGTATTAAAACTCAATTCAATTTTTTTGGTTATGTTAAAATCATTAACAATGGAGTTTTTTCTATTTACTAGATTTTAATTTTTGTGTTTTTGTGAAAAATAATATATATTTATGTTTTTTTTCTTGTATTAATTAGACTACAATTTTTGTAGTTTTATGAATATAACAGTAAGATTATTTCTTTTTCGATGTATTAAAACTCTATTCGATTTTTTTAGTTATGTGAAAATCCACAACAATGAACTTTTTTCTAGGTATTAGATTTTAATATTTGTTCTTTTTGTGAAAAACAAGTTAAATTTATGTGTTTTCCATGTATTAGACTACATTTTTTGTGGTTTTGTGAAAATAACAAAAAAGATTATTTTTTTTCCATCTATTACAACTCAACTCGATTTTTTTTTTGGTTATGTGAAAATCAACAACAATGTAGTTTTTTCTATGTATCATATTTTAATTTTTGTGGTTTTGTGTAAAATAATGTAAAATTTTATTTTTTCCATGTATTAGACTTCAATTTTTGTGGTTTTGTGAAAATAATAAAAGATTATAACTTTTTTGATGTATTACAACTCAATTCGATTTTTTTAGTTATGTGAAAATCAATAACAAAGATACTTTTTCTAAGTATTAGATTTAAATTTTTTGTGGTTTAGTGAAAAACAACTTAAATTTGTGTGTTTTCCAAGTATTATATACAACAATTTTTTAGGTCTTGTGAAAATGACAAAAGATTATTTTTTTTCCAAGTATTACAACTCAAATTCGATTTTTTTGGTTATCCGAAAATCAATAACAATGAAATTTTTTCTATTTACTAGATTTCAATTTTTGTGGTTTTGTGAAAACCAATATAAATTTGTGTTTTTTCCATGGACTTCAATTTTTGTGGTTTTGTGAAAATAACAAAAGATTATTTATTTTTTGATGTTAACTCAATTCAATTTTTTTAGTGATGTGAAAATCAATAACAAAGATACTTTTTCTAAGTATTAGATTTAAATTTTTGTGGTTTAGTGAAAAACAACTTAAATTTGTGTGTTTTCCAAGTATTATACAACAATTTTTTAGGTCTTGTGAAAATGACAAAAGATTATTTTTTTTCCAAGTATTACAACTCAAATTCGATTTTTTTGGTTATCCGAAAATCAATAACAATGAAATTTTTTCTATTTACTAGATTTCAATTTTTGTGGTTTTGTGAAAACCAATATAAATTTGTGTTTTTTCCATGGACTTCAATTTTTGTGGTTTTGTGAAAATAACAAAAGATTATTTCTTTTTTGATGTATTTCAAATCAATTCGATTTTTTTAGTTATGTGAAAATCAATAACAACGAAATTTTTTCTAAGTATTAGATTTTAATTTTTGTGGTTCCGTGAAAAACAACTCGTATTTGTGTGTTTTCCAAGTATTAGACTACAATTTTAGAGGTTTTGTAAAAATAACAAAAGATTATTTTTTTTCCAAGTAGTACAACTCAAATTCAATTTTTTTGGTTATGCGAAAATGAATAACAATGGAGTTTTTTCTAATTACTAGATTTTAATTTTTGTGGTTTTGAGAAAAACAATAGAAATTTGTGTCATTTCCATGTATTGGACTTCAATTTTTGTGGTTTTGTGAAAATAACAAAAGATTATTTCTTTTCATGTTTTGCAAGTGAATTCGATTTTTTTTGGTTATGCGAAAATGAATAACAATGGAGTTTTTTCTAATTACTAGATTTTTATTTTTGTGATTTTGAGAAAAACAATATAAATTTGTGTTATTTCCATGTATTAGACTTCAATTTTTGTGGTTTTGTGAAAATAGCAAAAGATTATTTTTTTCATGTATTGCAAGTGAATTCTATTTTTTTGGTTATGTGAAAATCAATATCGAAGGAGTTTTTGCTATATATTAGATTATAGTTTTTGTGGTTATGTGGAAACAACTTAAATTTGTGTTTTTTTTCAATGTATTAGTCATCAATTTTTTTTGTTTTGTGAAAATAACATAAGATTTTTTTAATACGTATTACAACTCAATTGAATTTTTTTGGTTATGTTAAAATCATTAACAATGAAGTTTTTTCAATTTACTAGATTTTAATTTTTGTGGTTTTGTGAAAAACAATATAAATTTGTGTTTTTCCCACGTATCAGACTACAATTTATGTGATTTTGTGAATATAACAAAATATTATTTCTTTTCTGATGTATTACAAGTCAATTCGAATTTTTTGGTTATGCGAAAATCCATAATGGAGTTTTTCCTATTTACTAAATTTTAATTTTTCTGGTTTTGTGAAAACAATATAAATTTGTGTGCTTTCCTTGTTAATGACTTCAATTTTTGTAGGTTTGTCAAAATAACAAAATATTATATTTTCCCATATATTACAAATCAATTAAATTTTTTTGGTTATGTGAAAATCAACAATAATGCAGTTTTTTCTTTGTATTACATTTTTTTTTGTTGTTCTGTGAAAAACAATATAAAATTGTGTTTTTTCCATATATTAGACTTCAATTATTGTGGTTTTGTAAAAATAAGAAAATATTATTTTTTTTCCATGATTTACAATTTTTGTGGTTTTGTGAATATAACAAAAGATTATTTCTTTTCTGATGTACTACAACTCAATTCGATTTTTTTAGTTATGTGAAAATCAATAACAATGAAATTTTTTTCTAAGTATTAGATTTTAATTGTGGTTGTTTTGTGAAAAACAAGTTAGATTTATGTGTTTTCCATGTATTTGACTACAATTTTTGTGGTTTTGTAAAAATAACAATTTTTTTTTTCCATGTATTACATCTCAATTCGATTTTTTTTGGTTATGTGAAAATCAACAACATTGCAGTTTTTTCTATGTATCAGATTTTAATTTTTGTTGTTTTGTGAAAAATAATATAAAATTTTGTTTTTTCCATGTATTAGACATCAATTTTTGTGGTTTTATGAAAATAACAAAAGATTATTTCTTTTTTGATGTATTACAACTCAATTCGATTGTTATAGATAAAATCAATAACAATGAAATTTTTTCTAAGTATTAGATTTTAATTTTTGTGGCTTTGTGGAAAACAACTCAAATTTGTGTGTTTTCAAAGTATTAGTCTACAATTTTTGAGGTTTTGTGAAAATAACAAAAGATTATTTTTTTCCAAGTATTACAACTCAAATTCGATTTTTTTGGTTATGCAAAAATGAATAACAATAGAGTTTTTTCTATTTTCTAGATTTGAATACATGGAAAAAAATATTTTGTAATTTTCACAAAACCACAAAAATTGAATTTAATTTTTTTCTAAGTATTAGATTTTAATTTTTATGGTTCTGTGAAAAATAACTTAAATTTGTGTGTTTTCCAAGTTTTAGACTACAATTTTTGAGGTTTTGTAAAAATAACAAAAGATTATTTTTTTTCCAAGTATTACAACTCAAATTCGATTTTTTTGGTTATGTGAAAATCAATAACAATGGAGGTTTTTCTATTTACTAGATTTTAATTTTTGTCATTTTATGAAAAACAATATAAATTTGTGTTTTTTCCATGTAGTAGACTTCAATATTTGTGGTTTTGTGAAAATAACAAAAGATTATTTATTTTTTGATGTATTACAACTCAATTCAATTTTTTTAGTGATGTGAAAATCAATAACAATGAAATTTTTTCTAAGTATTAGATTTTAATTTTTGTGGTTTTGTGAAAAACAACTTAAACTTGTGTGTTTTCCAAATATTAGACTACAATTTTTGAGGTTTTGTGTAAATAACAAAAGATTATTTTTTTTTCCAAATATTACAACTCAAATTCGATTTTTTTCCGTATACGAAAATCAATAACTATGGAGTTTTTTCTATTTACGAGATTTTAATTTTTGTGGTTTTGTGAAAAACAATATAAATTTGTGTTTTTTCCATGTATTAGACTTCAATTTTTGTGGTTTTGTGAAAATAACAAAAGATTATTTCTTTTTTGATGTATTACACCTCAATTCGATTTTTTTAGTTATGTGAATCAATAAGATTGAAATTTTTTCTAAGTATTAGATTTTAATTTTTGTGGTTCTGTGAAAAACTTAAATTTGTATGTTTTCCAAGTATTAGAATACAATTTTTGAGGTTTTGTAAAAATAACAAAAGATTATTATTTTTCCAAGTATTACAACTCAAATTCGATTTTTTTTGGTTATGCGAAAATCAATAACAATGGAGTTTTTTCTATTTACTAGATTTTAATTTTTGTGGTTTTGTGAAAAACAATATAAATTTGTGTTTTTTCCATGTATTAGACTTCAATTTTTGTGGTTTTGTGAAAATAAGAAAAGATTATTTTTTTTCATGTATTGCAACTGAATTCTATTTTTTGGTTACTTGAAAATCAATATTGAAGGAGTTTTTGCTATGTATTAGATTTAAATTTTTGTGGTTTTGTGAAAACTACTTAAATTTGTGTTTTTTTCCATGTATTAGTCATCAATTTTTTTGTTTTGTGAAAATAACATAAATTTTTTTTAATACGTATTAAAACTCAATTCAATTTTTTTGGTTATGTTAAAATCATTAACAATGGAGTTTTTTCTATTTACTAGATTTTAATTTTTGTGTTTTTGTGAAAAATAATATATATTTATGTTTTTTTTCTTGTATTAATTAGACTACAATTTTTGTAGTTTTATGAATATAACGGAAGATTATTTCTTTTTCGATGTATTACAACTCTATTCGATTTTTTTAGTTATGTGAAAATCCACAACAATGAACTTTTTTCTAGGTATTAGATTTTAATATTTGTTCTTTTTGTGAAAAACAAGTTAAATTTATGTGTTTTCCATGTATTAGACTACATTTTTTGTGGTTTTGTGAAAATAACAAAAAAGATTATTTTTTTCCATCTATTACAACTCAACTCGATTTTTTTTTTGGTTATGTGAAAATCAACAACAATGTAGTTTTTTCTATGTATCATATTTTAATTTTTGTGGTTTTGTGTAAAATAATGTAAAATTTTATTTTTTCCATGTATTAGACTTCAATTTTTGTGGTTTTGTGAAAATAATAAAAGATTATAACTTTTTTGATGTATTACAACTCAATTCGATTTTTTTAGTTATGTGAAAATCAATAACAAAGATACTTTTTCTAAGTATTAGATTTAAATTTTTTGTGGTTTAGTGAAAAACAACTTAAATTTGTGTGTTTTCCAAGTATTATATACAACAATTTTTTAGGTCTTGTGAAAATGACAAAAGATTATTTTTTTTCCAAGTATTACAACTCAAATTCGATTTTTTTGGTTATCCGAAAATCAATAACAATGAAATTTTTTCTATTTACTAGATTTCAATTTTTGTGGTTTTGTGAAAACCAATATAAATTTGTGTTTTTTCCATGGACTTCAATTTTTGTGGTTTTGTGAAAATAACAAAAGATTATTTATTTTTTGATGTTAACTCAATTCAATTTTTTTAGTGATGTGAAAATCAATAACAAAGATACTTTTTCTAAGTATTAGATTTAAATTTTTGTGGTTTAGTGAAAAACAACTTAAATTTGTGTGTTTTCCAAGTATTATACAACAATTTTTTAGGTCTTGTGAAAATGACAAAAGATTATTTTTTTTCCAAGTATTACAACTCAAATTCGATTTTTTTGGTTATCCGAAAATCAATAACAATGAAATTTTTTCTATTTACTAGATTTCAATTTTTGTGGTTTTGTGAAAACCAATATAAATTTGTGTTTTTTCCATGGACTTCAATTTTTGTGGTTTTGTGAAAATAACAAAAGATTATTTCTTTTTTGATGTATTTCAAATCAATTCGATTTTTTTAGTTATGTGAAAATCAATAACAACGAAATTTTTTCTAAGTATTAGATTTTAATTTTTGTGGTTCCGTGAAAAACAACTCGTATTTGTGTGTTTTCCAAGTATTAGACTACAATTTTAGAGGTTTTGTAAAAATAACAAAAGATTATTTTTTTTCCAAGTAGTACAACTCAAATTCAATTTTTTTGGTTATGCGAAAATGAATAACAATGGAGTTTTTTCTAATTACTAGATTTTAATTTTTGTGGTTTTGAGAAAAACAATAGAAATTTGTGTCATTTCCATGTATTGGACTTCAATTTTTGTGGTTTTGTGAAAATAACAAAAGATTATTTCTTTTCATGTTTTGCAAGTGAATTCGATTTTTTTGGTTATGCGAAAATGAATAACAATGGAGTTTTTTCTAATTACTAGATTTTTATTTTTGTGATTTTGAGAAAAACAATATAAATTTGTGTTATTTCCATGTATTAGACTTCAATTTTTGTGGTTTTGTGAAAATAGCAAAAGATTATTTTTTCATGTATTGCAAGTGAATTCTATTTTTTTGGTTATGTGAAAATCAATATCGAAGGAGTTTTTGCTATATATTAGATTATAGTTTTTGTGGTTATGTGGAAACAACTTAAATTTGTGTTTTTTTTCAATGTATTAGTCATCAATTTTTTTTGTTTTGTGAAAATAACATAAGATTTTTTTAATACGTATTACAACTCAATTGAATTTTTTTGGTTATGTTAAAATCATTAACAATGAAGTTTTTTCAATTTACTAGATTTTAATTTTTGTGGTTTTGTGAAAAACAATATAAATTTGTGTTTTTCCCACGTATCGACTACAATTTATGTGATTTTGTGAATATAACAAAATATTATTTCTTTTCGATGTATTACAAGTCAATTCGAATTTTTTGGTTATGCGAAAATCCATAATGGAGTTTTTCCTATTTACTAAATTTTAATTTTTGTGGTTTTGTGAAAACAATATAAATTTGTGTGCTTTCCTTGTTAATGACTTCAATTTTTGTAGGTTTGTCAAAATAACAAAATATTATATTTTCCCATATATTACAAATCAATTAAATTTTTTTGGTTATGTGAAAATCAACAATAATGCAGTTTTTTCTTTGTATTACATTTTTTTTGTTGTTTCGTGAAAAACAATATAAAATTGTGTTTTTTCCATATATTAGACTTCAATTATTGTGGTTTTGTAAAAATAAGAAAATATTATTTTTTTCCATGATTTACAATTTTTGTGGTTTTGTGAATATAACAAAAGATTATTTCTTTTCTGATGTACTACAACTCAATTCGATTTTTTTAGTTATGTGAAAATCAATAACAATGAAATTTTTTTCTAAGTATTAGATTTTAATTGTGGTTGTTTTGTGAAAAACAAGTTAGATTTATGTGTTTTCCATGTATTTGACTACAATTTTTGTGGTTTTGTAAAAATAACAAATTTTTTTTTTCCATGTATTACATCTCAATTCGATTTTTTTTGGTTATGTGAAAATCAACAACATTGCGTTTTTTCTATGTATCGATTTTAATTTTTGTTGTTTTGTGAAAAATAATATAAAATTTTGTTTTTTCCATGTATTAGACATCAATTTTTGTGGTTTTATGAAAATAACAAAAGATTATTTCTTTTTTGATGTATTACAACTCAATTCGATTGTTATAGATAAAATCAATAACAATGAAATTTTTTCTAAGTATTAGATTTTAATTTTTGTGGCTTTGTGGAAAACAACTCAAATTTGTGTGTTTTCAAAGTATTAGTCTACAATTTTTGAGGTTTTGTGAAAATAACAAAAGATTATTTTTTTCCAAGTATTACAACTCAAATTCGATTTTTTTGGTTATGCAAAAATGAATAACAATAGAGTTTTTTCTATTTTCTAGATTTGAATACATGGAAAAAAATATTTTGTAATTTTCACAAAACCACAAAAATTGAATTTAATTTTTTTCTAAGTATTAGATTTTAATTTTTATGGTTCTGTGAAAAATAACTTAAATTTGTGTGTTTTCCAAGTTTTAGACTACAATTTTTGAGGTTTTGTAAAAATAACAAAAGATTATTTTTTTTCCAAGTATTACAACTCAAATTCGATTTTTTTGGTTATGTGAAAATCAATAACAATGGAGGTTTTTCTATTTACTAGATTTTAATTTTTGTCATTTTATGAAAAACAATATAAATTTGTGTTTTTTCCATGTAGTAGACTTCAATATTTGTGGTTTTGTGAAAATAACAAAAGATTATTTATTTTTTGATGTATTACAACTCAATTCAATTTTTTTAGTGATGTGAAAATCAATAACAATGAAATTTTTTCTAAGTATTAGATTTTAATTTTTGTGGTTTTGTGAAAAACAACTTAAACTTGTGTGTTTTCCAAATATTAGACTACAATTTTTGAGGTTTTGTGTAAATAACAAAAGATTATTTTTTTTTCCAAATATTACAACTCAAATTCGATTTTTTTTCCGTATACGAAAATCAATAACTATGGAGTTTTTTCTATTTACGAGATTTTAATTTTTGTGGTTTTGTGAAAAACAATATAAATTTGTGTTTTTTCCATGTATTAGACTTCAATTTTTGTGGTTTTGTGAAAATAACAAAAGATTATTTCTTTTTTGATGTATTACACCTCAATTCGATTTTTTTAGTTATGTGAATCAATAAGATTGAAATTTTTTCTAAGTATTAGATTTTAATTTTTGTGGTTCTGTGAAAAACTTAAATTTGTATGTTTTCCAAGTATTAGAATACAATTTTTGAGGTTTTGTAAAAATAACAAAAGATTATTATTTTTCCAAGTATTACAACTCAAATTCGATTTTTTTGGTTATGCGAAAATCAATAACAATGGAGTTTTTTCTATTTACTAGATTTTAATTTTTGTGGTTTTGTGAAAAACAATATAAATTTGTGTTTTTTCCATGTATTAGACTTCAATTTTTGTGGTTTTGTGAAAATAAGAAAAGATTATTTTTTTTCATGTATTGCAACTGAATTCTATTTTTTGGTTACTTGAAAATCAATATTGAAGGAGTTTTTGCTATGTATTAGATTTAAATTTTTGTGGTTTTGTGAAAACTACTTAAATTTGTGTTTTTTTCCATGTATTAGTCATCAATTTTTTTGTTTTGTGAAAATAACATAAATTTTTTTTAATACGTATTAAAACTCAATTCAATTTTTTTGGTTATGTTAAAATCATTAACAATGGAGTTTTTTCTATTTACTAGATTTTAATTTTTGTGTTTTTGTGAAAAATAATATATATTTATGTTTTTTTTCTTGTATTAATTAGACTACAATTTTTGTAGTTTTATGAATATAACAGAAGATTATTTCTTTTCTGATGTATTACAACTCTATTCGATTTTTTTAGTTATGTGAAAATCCACAACAATGAACTTTTTTCTAGGTATTAGATTTTAATATTTGTTCTTTTTGTGAAAAACAAGTTAAATTTATGTGTTTTCCATGTATTAGACTACATTTTTTGTGGTTTTGTGAAAATAACAAAAAAGATTATTTTTTTTCCATCTATTACAACTCAACTCGATTTTTTTTTTGGTTATGTGAAAATCAACAACAATGTAGTTTTTTCTATGTATCATATTTTAATTTTTGTGGTTTTGTGTAAAATAATGTAAAATTTTATTTTTTCCATGTATTAGACTTCAATTTTTGTGGTTTTGTGAAAATAATAAAAGATTATAACTTTTTTGATGTATTACAACTCAATTCGATTTTTTTAGTTATGTGAAAATCAATAACAAAGATACTTTTTCTAAGTATTAGATTTAAATTTTTTGTGGTTTAGTGAAAAACAACTTAAATTTGTGTGTTTTCCAAGTATTATATACAACAATTTTTTAGGTCTTGTGAAAATGACAAAAGATTATTTTTTTTCCAAGTATTACAACTCAAATTCGATTTTTTTGGTTATCCGAAAATCAATAACAATGAAATTTTTTCTATTTACTAGATTTCAATTTTTGTGGTTTTGTGAAAACCAATATAAATTTGTGTTTTTTCCATGGACTTCAATTTTTGTGGTTTTGTGAAAATAACAAAAGATTATTTATTTTTTGATGTTAACTCAATTCAATTTTTTTAGTGATGTGAAAATCAATAACAAAGATACTTTTTCTAAGTATTAGATTTAAATTTTTGTGGTTTAGTGAAAAACAACTTAAATTTGTGTGTTTTCCAAGTATTATACAACAATTTTTTAGGTCTTGTGAAAATGACAAAAGATTATTTTTTTTCCAAGTATTACAACTCAAATTCGATTTTTTTGGTTATCCGAAAATCAATAACAATGAAATTTTTTCTATTTACTAGATTTCAATTTTTGTGGTTTTGTGAAAACCAATATAAATTTGTGTTTTTTCCATGGACTTCAATTTTTGTGGTTTTGTGAAAATAACAAAAGATTATTTCTTTTTTGATGTATTTCAAATCAATTCGATTTTTTTAGTTATGTGAAAATCAATAACAACGAAATTTTTTCTAAGTATTAGATTTTAATTTTTGTGGTTCCGTGAAAAACAACTCGTATTTGTGTGTTTTCCAAGTATTAGACTACAATTTTAGAGGTTTTGTAAAAATAACAAAAGATTATTTTTTTTCCAAGTAGTACAACTCAAATTCAATTTTTTTGGTTATGCGAAAATGAATAACAATGGAGTTTTTTCTAATTACTAGATTTTAATTTTTGTGGTTTTGAGAAAAACAATAGAAATTTGTGTCATTTCCATGTATTGGACTTCAATTTTTGTGGTTTTGTGAAAATAACAAAAGATTATTTCTTTTCATGTTTTGCAAGTGAATTCGATTTTTTTGGTTATGCGAAAATGAATAACAATGGAGTTTTTTCTAATTACTAGATTTTTATTTTTGTGATTTTGAGAAAAACAATATAAATTTGTGTTATTTCCATGTATTAGACTTCAATTTTTGTGGTTTTGTGAAAATAGCAAAAGATTATTTTTTTCATGTATTGCAAGTGAATTCTATTTTTTTGGTTATGTGAAAATCAATATCGAAGGAGTTTTTGCTATATATTAGATTATAGTTTTTGTGGTTATGTGGAAACAACTTAAATTTGTGTTTTTTTTCAATGTATTAGTCATCAATTTTTTTTGTTTTGTGAAAATAACATAAGATTTTTTTAATACGTATTACAACTCAATTGAATTTTTTTGGTTATGTTAAAATCATTAACAATGAAGTTTTTTCAATTTACTAGATTTTAATTTTTGTGGTTTTGTGAAAAACAATATAAATTTGTGTTTTTCCCACGTATCGACTACAATTTATGTGATTTTGTGAATATAACAAAATATTATTTCTTTTCCGATGTATTACAAGTCAATTCGAATTTTTTGGTTATGCGAAAATCCATAATGGAGTTTTTCCTATTTACTAAATTTTAATTTTTCTGGTTTTGTGAAAACAATATAAATTTGTGTGCTTTCCTTGTTAATGACTTCAATTTTTGTAGGTTTGTCAAAATAACAAAATATTATATTTTCCCATATATTACAAATCAATTAAATTTTTTTGGTTATGTGAAAATCAACAATAATGCAGTTTTTTCTTTGTATTACATTTTTTTTTGTTGTTCTGTGAAAAACAATATAAAATTGTGTTTTTTCCATATATTAGACTTCAATTATTGTGGTTTTGTAAAAATAAGAAAATATTATTTTTTTTCCATGATTTACAATTTTTGTGGTTTTGTGAATATAACAAAAGATTATTTCTTTTCTGATGTACTACAACTCAATTCGATTTTTTTAGTTATGTGAAAATCAATAACAATGAAATTTTTTTCTAAGTATTAGATTTTAATTGTGGTTGTTTTGTGAAAAACAAGTTAGATTTATGTGTTTTCCATGTATTTGACTACAATTTTTGTGGTTTTGTAAAAATAACAAATTTTTTTTTTCCATGTATTACATCTCAATTCGATTTTTTTTGGTTATGTGAAAATCAACAACATTGCAGTTTTTTCTATGTATCAGATTTTAATTTTTGTTGTTTTGTGAAAAATAATATAAAATTTTGTTTTTTCCATGTATTAGACATCAATTTTTGTGGTTTTATGAAAATAACAAAAGATTATTTCTTTTTGATGTATTACAACTCAATTCGATTGTTATAGATAAAATCAATAACAATGAAATTTTTTCTAAGTATTAGATTTTAATTTTTGTGGCTTTGTGGAAAACAACTCAAATTTGTGTGTTTTCAAAGTATTAGTCTACAATTTTTGAGGTTTTGTGAAAATAACAAAAGATTATTTTTTTCCAAGTATTACAACTCAAATTCGATTTTTTTGGTTATGCAAAAATGAATAACAATAGAGTTTTTTCTATTTTCTAGATTTGAATACATGGAAAAAAATATTTTGTAATTTTCACAAAACCACAAAAATTGAATTTAATTTTTTTCTAAGTATTAGATTTTAATTTTTATGGTTCTCGTGAAAAATAACTTAAATTTGTGTGTTTTCCAAGTTTTAGACTACAATTTTTGAGGTTTTGTAAAAATAACAAAAGATTTTTTTTTTTCCAAGTATTACAACTCAAATTCGATTTTTTTGGTTATGTGAAAATCAATAACAATGGAGGTTTTTCTATTTACTAGATTTTAATTTTTGTCATTTTATGAAAAACAATATAAATTTGTGTTTTTTCCATGTAGTAGACTTCAATATTTGTGGTTTTGTGAAAATAACAAAAGATTATTTATTTTTTGATGTATTACAACTCAATTCAATTTTTTTAGTGATGTGAAAATCAATAACAATGAAATTTTTTCTAAGTATTAGATTTTAATTTTTGTGGTTTTGTGAAAAACAACTTAAACTTGTGTGTTTTCCAAATATTAGACTACAATTTTTGAGGTTTTGTGTAAATAACAAAAGATTATTTTTTTTCCAAATATTACAACTCAAATTCGATTTTTTTCCGTATACGAAAATCAATAACTATGGAGTTTTTTCTATTTACGAGATTTTAATTTTTGTGGTTTTGTGAAAAACAATATAAATTTGTGTTTTTTCCATGTATTAGACTTCAATTTTTGTGGTTTTGTGAAAATAACAAAAGATTATTTCTTTTTGATGTATTACACCTCAATTCGATTTTTTTAGTTATGTGAATCAATAAGATTGAAATTTTTTCTAAGTATTAGATTTTAATTTTTGTGGTTCTGTGAAAAACTTAAATTTGTATGTTTTCCAAGTATTAGAATACAATTTTTGAGGTTTTGTAAAAATAACAAAAGATTATTATTTTTCCAAGTATTACAACTCAAATTCGATTTTTTTGGTTATGCGAAAATCAATAACAATGGAGTTTTTTCTATTTACTAGATTTTAATTTTTGTGGTTTTGTGAAAAACAATATAAATTTGTGTTTTTTCCATGTATTAGACTTCAATTTTTGTGGTTTTGTGAAAATAAGAAAAGATTATTTTTTTTCATGTATTGCAACTGAATTCTATTTTTTGGTTACTTGAAAATCAATATTGAAGGAGTTTTTGCTATGTATTAGATTTAAATTTTTGTGGTTTTGTGAAAACTACTTAAATTTGTGTTTTTTTCCATGTATTAGTCATCAATTTTTTTGTTTCGTGAAAATAACATAAATTTTTTTTAATACGTATTAAAACTCAATTCAATTTTTTTGGTTATGTTAAAATCATTAACAATGGAGTTTTTTCTATTTACTAGATTTTAATTTTTGTGTTTTTGTGAAAAATAATATATATTTATGTTTTTTTTCTTGTATTAATTAGACTACAATTTTTGTAGTTTTATGAATATAACGTAAGATTATTTCTTTTTCGATGTATTACAACTCTATTCGATTTTTTTAGTTATGTGAAAATCCACAACAATGAACTTTTTTCTAGGTATTAGATTTTAATATTTGTTCTTTTTGTGAAAAACAAGTTAAATTTATGTGTTTTCCATGTATTAGACTACATTTTTTGTGGTTTTGTGAAAATAACAAAAAAGATTATTTTTTTCCATCTATTACAACTCAACTCGATTTTTTTTTTGGTTATGTGAAAATCAACAACAATGTAGTTTTTTCTATGTATCATATTTTAATTTTTGTGGTTTTGTGTAAAATAATGTAAAATTTTATTTTTTCCATGTATTAGACTTCAATTTTTGTGGTTTTGTGAAAATAATAAAAGATTATAACTTTTTTGATGTATTACAACTCAATTCGATTTTTTTAGTTATGTGAAAATCAATAACAAAGATACTTTTTCTAAGTATTAGATTTAAATTTTTGTGGTTTAGTGAAAAACAACTTAAATTTGTGTGTTTTCCAAGTATTATACAACAATTTTTTAGGTCTTGTGAAAATGACAAAAGATTATTTTTTTTCCAAGTATTACAACTCAAATTCGATTTTTTTGGTTATCCGAAAATCAATAACAATGAAATTTTTTCTATTTACTAGATTTCAATTTTTGTGGTTTTGTGAAAACCAATATAAATTTGTGTTTTTTCCATGGACTTCAATTTTTATGGTTTTGTGAAAATAACAAAAGATTATTTCTTTTTTGATGTATTTCAAATCAATTCGATTTTTTTAGTTATGTGAAAATCAATAACAATGAAATTTTTTCTAAGTATTAGATTTTAATTTTTGTGGTTCCGTGAAAAACAACTCATATTTGTGTGTTTTCCAAGTATTAGACTACAATTTTAGAGGTTTTGTAAAAATAACAAAAGATTATTTTTTTTCCAAGTAGTACAACTCAAATTCAATTTTTTTGGTTATGCGAAAATGAATAACAATGGAGTTTTTTCTAATTACTAGATTTTAATTTTTGTGGTTTTGAGAAAAACAATAGAAATTTGTGTCATTTCCATGTATTGGACTTCAATTTTTGTGGTTTTGTGAAAATAACAAAAGATTATTTCTTTTCATGTATTGCAAGTGAATTCGATTTTTTTGGTTATGCGAAAATGAATAACAATGGAGTTTTTTCTAATTACTAGATTTTTATTTTTGTGGTTTTGAGAAAAACAATATAAATTTGTGTTATTTCCATGTATTAGACTTCAATTTTTGTGGTTTTGTGAAAATAGCAAAAGATTATTTTTTTCATGTATTGCAAGTGAATTCTATTTTTTTGGTTATGGGAAAAAAATATTTTGTAATTTTCACAAAACCACAAAAATTGAATTTTAATACATGGAAAGCACACATATTTGTTTTGTTCTTCACAAAATCACAAAACATAAAATTTAATACATAGAAAAAACTCCATTGTTATTGATTTTCACATAACCTAAAAAATTTAATTGAAATGCAATACATGGGAAAATAATAATCTTTAGTTATTTTGACAAAACCAAAAAAATTGAATCCTAATACATGGAAAAAAACTCAAATTTATATGGTTTTCCACAAAACAACAAATTTATAATGTTTCCAATGTTTGCTCTTTTTCACCAACGTTTTCCATCGTTTAGGGTTGGAGAAGTATGTGTATTGGGTATTTAAGGGCTTTAGAGAGAATTTGGCCATGTTTGGCCAATTATTTGCGTTTTGGTCCAATTATTCATTTTGTGGCCTTTTTACTTGTAAAATTACACAAAAACGTATTAAGAGCTTTCAAAATATGTTTTATGAATTATGAGCATTTTTTACACATTTCATGTGAATTATGATTGAATTTTTCATGATAAAACCCCTAAAAATGTGTATAAAAATATGCATTACAGTTATTTTCATAAAAACATAAAAATTGAAGTCTAATACTGTGAAAAAACACAAATTTATAAAAATTTTCATATAACAACAAAAACTAAAATCTAATACATAGAAAAAACTATATTGTTGTTGATTTTTACAAAATGAACAAAAATTTAATTTTATTGTAATACATGGAAAAAAATAATATTTCGTTATTTTTACAAAACCACAAAAATTGAATTCGAATACATGGAAAGCACACATATTTATATTGTTTTTCACAAAACCACAAAACAAAAAATTTAATACACTGAAAAAACGCCATTGTTATTGATTTTCGGGTAACCAAAAAATCGAATTGAGTTGTAATACAAGGTAAAATAATAATATTTAGATTATTTTCACAAAACCACAAAAATTGAAGTCTAATACATGGAAAAAACTCAAATTTATATTGTTATTCACAAAACCACAAAAATTAAAATCTAATACATAGAAAAAACTACATTGTTGTTGATTTTCAGATAACCTAAAAAAATTTATTGAAATGTAGTACACGGAAAAAAATAATATTTTGTTATTTTTACAAAACTACAATAATTGAAGTCTAATGCATGGAAAGCACACAAATTTATATTGTTTTCAACAAAACCACAAATCATAAAATCTAATACATAGAAAAAACTTCATTGTTACTAATTTTGACACAAACAAAAAAAATCCAGTTGAGTTGTAATACATGGAAAAAAAGAATCTTTTGTTATTCTCACAAAACCTCAAAAAATGAAGTCTAATACATAGCAAAACACACAAACTTATATTGATTTTCACATAACCGAAAAAATTTAATTGAAATGTAATACATGGAAAAAAATAATATTTTGTTATTTTTACAAAACCACAATAATAGAAGTCTAATGCTTGGAAAGCAAACAAATTTATATTGTTTTTCACAAAACCACAAAATATAAAATCTAATACATAGAAAAAACTCCATTGTTACTGATTTTGACATAACCAGAAAAATCGTGTTGAGTTGTAATACATGGAAAAAAGAATCTTTTGTTATTTTTACAAAACCAAAAAAATTGAAGTCTAATACATAGAATAAACTACATTGTTGTTGATTTTCACATAACCAAAAAAATTTAATTGAATTGTAATACATGAAAAAAATAATATTTTGTTATTTTCAGAAAACCACAAAAATTGATTTGTATTACATGGAAAGCAAACAAATTTATATTATTTTTTACAAAACCACAAAACGAAAAATCTAATACATAGAAAAAACTTCATTGTTACTGATTTTGACATAACCGTAAAAAAACGAGTTGAGTTGTAATACATGGAAAAAAAGAATCTTTTGTTATTTTCACAAAACCTCGAAAATTGAAGTCTAATAAATGAAAAAAAAATTCAAATTTATATTGTTTGTCACAAATCAACAAAAATTAAAATATAATACATAGAAAAAACTACATTGTTGTTGATTTTCACATAACCAAAAAAACTTAATTGAAATGTAATACATGAAAAAAAATAATATTTTGTTATTTTTACAAAACCACAATAATTGAAGTCTAATGCATGGAAAGCACACAAATTTATATTGTTTTGAACAAAACCACAAATCATAAAATCTAATACATAGAAAAAACTTCATTGTTACTGATTTTGACACAAACAAAAAAAATCCAGTTGAGTTGTAATACATGGAAAAAAAGAATCTTTTGTTATTCTCACAAAACCTCAAAAAATGAAGTCTAATACATGGCAAAACACAAAAACTTATATTGATTTTCACATAACCAAAATAATTTAATTGAAATGTAATACATGGAAAAAAATAATATTTTGTTATTTTTACAAAACCACAATAATAGAAGTCTAATGCTTGGAAAGCAAACAAATTTATATTGTTTTTCACAAAACCACAAAATATAAAATCTAATACATAGAAAAAAACTCCATTGTTACTGATTTTGACATAACCAGAAAAATCGTGTTGAGTTCTAATACATGGAAAAAAGAATCTTTTGTTATTTTTACAAAACCAAAAAAATTGAAGTCTAATACATAGAATAAACTACATTGTTGTTGATTTTCACATAACCAAAAAAATTTAATTGAATTGTAATACATGAAAAAAATAATATTTTGTTATTTTCAGAAAACCACAAAAATTGAATTGTAATACATGGAAAGCAAACAAATTTATATTATTTTTTACAAAACCACAAAACGAAAAATCTAATACATAGAAAAAACTTCATTGTTACTGATTTTGACATAACCAGAAAAAACGAGTTGAGTTGTAATACATGGAAAAAAAGAATCTTTTGTTATTTTCACAAAACCTCGAAAATTGAAGTCTAATACATGAAAAAAAAATTCAAATTTATATTGTTTGTCACAAAACAACAAAATTAAAATATAATACATAGAAAAAACTACATTGTTGTTGATTTTCACATAACCAAAAAAACTTAATTGAAATGTAATACATGAAAAAAAATAATATTTTGTTATTTTTACAAAACCACAATAATTGAAGTCTAATGCATGGAAAGCACACAAGTTTATATCGTTTTTCACAAAACCACAAAACATAAAATCTAATACATAGAAAAAACTTCATTGTTACAGATTTTGACACAAACAAAAAAATCGAGTTGAGTTGTAATACATGGGAAAAAAAATACATGGAAAAAATACAAATTTATATAGTTTTTCACAAAACAACAAAAACTAAAATCTAATACATAGAAAGAACTACAATGTTGTTGATTTCATAAAACCAAAAAAAATTGAACTTAATTGTAATACATGGAAAAAAATATTTTGTTATTTTCACAAAACCACAAAAATTGAATTTTAATACATGGAAAGCACACATATTTATTTTATTCTTCACAAAATCACAAAACATAAAATTTAATACATAGAAAAAACTCCATTGTTATTGATTTTCACATAACCTAAAAAATTTAATTGAAATGTAATACATGGGAAAATAATAATCTTTAGTAATTTTGACAAAACCACAAAAATTGAATTCGAATACATGGAAAAAAACTCAAATTTATATGGTTTTCCACAAAACAACAAATTTATAACGTTTTGTGATCGTTTCGTACTCGTTCCAATGTTTACTCTTTTTCACCAACGTTTTCCATCGTTTAGGGTTGGAGAAGTATGTGTATTGGGTATTTAAGGGTTTTAGGGAGAATTTGGCCATCTTTGGCCCATTATTTGCGTTTTGGTCCAATTATTCATTTTGTGGCCTTTTCACCTGTAAAATTACACAAAAACGCATTAAGAGGTTTCAAAATATGTTTTATGAATTATGAGCATTTTTTACATATTTCATGTGAATGATGATTGAATTTGTCATGATAAAACCCCTAAAAATGTGTATAAAAATATGCATTACAGTTATTTTCCTAAAAACATAAAAATTGAAGTCTAATAATGTGAAAAAACACAAATTTATAAAATTTTTCATATAACAACAAAAACTAAAATCTAATACAGAGAAAAAGCTATAATGTTGTTGATTTTTATAAAATGAAAAAAAATTTAATTTTATTGTAATACAAGGAAAAAAATAATATTTCGTTATTTTTACAAAACCACAAAAATTGAATTCTAATTCATGGAAAGCACACATATTTATATTGTTTTTCACAAAACCACAAAACATAAAATTTAATACACAGAAAAAATGCAATTGTTATTGATTTTCGGGTAACCAAAAAATCGAATTGAGTTATAATACAAGGTAAAATAATAATCTTTAGATTATTTTCACAAAACCACAAAAATTGAAGTCTAATACATGGAAAAAACTCAGATTTATATTGTTTTTCACAAAACCACAAAAATTAAAATCTAATACATAGAAAAAACTACATTGTTGTTGATTTTCACATAACCTAAAAAAATTTATTGAAATGTAGTACACGGAAAAAAATAATATTTTGTTATTTTTACAAAACTACCATAATTGAAGTCTAATGCATGGAAAGCACACAAATTTATATTGTTTTTAACAAAATCACAAAACATAAAATCTAATACATAGAAAAAACTCCATTGTTACTGATATTGACACAAACAAAAAAAATCCAGTTGAGTTGTAATACATGGAAAAAAAGAATCATTTGTTATTTTCACAAAACCTCAAAAAATGAAGTCTAATACATGGCAAAACACACAAACTTATATTGTTTTTCACAAACCACAAAAATTAAAATCTAATACATAGAAAAAACTACATTGTTTTTGGTTTCACATAACCAAAACAATTTAATTGAATTGTAATACATGGGAAAAAATAATATTTTGTTATTTTTAAAATACCGTAAAAAAAAGAATTCTAATACATGAAAAGCACACAAATTTAAATTGTTTTTCACAAAACCACAAAACTTAAAATTTAATACGTAGAAAAAACTCCATTGCTATTGATTTTCACATAACCAAAAAAATTGAATTGTGTTGTAATACAAGGAGAAAAATAATATTTAGTTATTTTCACAAAACCATAAAAATTGAATTGTGTTGTAATACAAGGAGAAAATTAATATTTAGTTATTTTCACAAAACCATAAAAATTGAAGTCTAATAGATGGAAAGAACACAAATTTATAAAACCGAAAAAAAATTAACTTAATTGTAATACATGGAAAAAAAGAATATTTTGTTATTTTCGCAAAACCATAAAAATTGAATTCTAATACATGGAAATCACACAAAGTTATATTGTTTTTCACAAAACCACAAAACTTAAAATTTAATACATAGAAAAAACTCCATTGTTATTGATTTTCACATAACCAAAAAAATCGAATTGAGTTGTAATACACGGAAAAAAATAATCTTTAGTTATTTTCACAATAACATCAAAATTGAAATCTAATACACGGAAAAAACACAAATTTATAAAGTTTTTCATAAAACAACAAAAACTAAAATCTAATACATAGAAAAACTATATTGTTGTTGATTTTTACAAAATGAAAAAAATTTTAATTTAATTGTAATACATGGAAAAAAATAATATTTCGTTATTTTTACAAAACCACAAAAATTGAATTCTAATACATGGAAAGCACACATATTTATATTGTTTTTAACAAAACCACAAAACATAAAATTTAATACGTAGAAAAAACCCCATTGTTATTGATTTTCAGATAACCAAAAAATCAAATTGAATTGTAATGCATGGGAAAAACTCAAATTTATATTGTTTTTCACTAAACCACAAAAATTAAAATCTAATACATAGAAAAAACTATATTGTTGTTGATTTTCACATAACCAATAAAATTTAATTGAAATGCAATGCATGGAAAGAATAATCACTTAAAATTTAATACATAGAAAATCGAATTGAGTTGTAATACACGGAAAAAAATAATCATTAGTTATTTTCACATAAACATAAAAATTGAAGTCTAATACATATTGAAAAAACACAAATTTATATAGTTTTTCATATAACAACAAAAAAATAAAATCTAATACATATAAAAAACTATATTGTTGTTGATTTTTACAAAACAATTTTTTTTTTATTTAATTGTAATACATGGAAAAAAATAATTTTCGTTATTTTTACAAAACTACAAAAATTGAATTCTAATAAACGGAAAGAACACATATTTATATTGTTTTTCACAAAACCACAAAACATAAAATTTAATACATAGAAAGAACGCCATTGTTATTGATTTTCAGATAACCAAAAAATCGAATTGAGTTCTAATACAAGGTAAAATAATAATCTTTGGATTATTTTCACAAAACCTCAAAAATTGAAGTCTACTACATGGAAAAAACTCAAATTTGTATTGTATTTCACAAAACCACAAAAATTAAAATCTAATACATAGAAAAAACTACATCGTTATTGATTTTCACATAAACTAAAAAGTTTTATTGAAATGTAATACATGGAAAAAAATAATATTTTGTTATTTTTATAAAACCACAATAATTGAAGTCTAATGCATGGAAAGCACACAAATTTATATTGTTTTTAACAAAACCACAAAACATAAAATCTAATACATAGAAAAAACTCCATTGTTACTGATTTTGACAGAAACAAAAAAAATCCAGTTGAGTTGTAATACATGGAAAAAAAGAATCTTTTGTTATTTTAACAAAACCTCAAAAAATGAAGTCAAATACATGGCAAAACACACAAACTTATATTGTTTTTCACAAAACCACAAAAATTAAAATCTAATACATAGAAAAAACTACATTGTTGTTGATTTTTACGTTACCAATAAACTTAATTGAATTGTAATAAAAGAAAAAAAATAATCTCTTATTATTTTCACGAAATAACAAAAATTGAGGTCTAATGCATGGAAAGCACACAAATTTATATTGTTTTTCACAAAACCACAAAACATAAAATCTAATACATAGAAAAAACTACATTGTTATTGATTTTGACGTAACCAGAAAAATCGTGTTGAGTTGTAATACATGGAAAAAAATAATCTTTTATTATTTTCACGAAATAACAAAAATTGAAGTCTAATGCATAGAAAACACGCAAAATTATATTATTTTTCACAAAACAACAAAAATTAAAATCTAATACATAGAAAAAACTACATTATTATTGATTTTCATATAACCAAAATAATTTAATTGAATTGTAATACATGAAAAAGAATAATATTTTGTTATTTTTACAAAACCATAAAAATTGAATTCTAATACATGGAAAGCACACAAATTTATATTATATTTTACAAAACCACAAAAAATTTAATACATAGAAAAAACTCCATTGTTATTGATTTTCACATAACCAAAAAAATCGAATTGAGTTATAATACACGGAAAAAAATAATCACAAGTTATTTTCACAAAAACATAAAAATTGAAGTTTATTACATGCAAAAAACACAAATTTATATAGTTTTTCATAAAACAACAAAAACCAAAATCTAATACATAGAAAAAAACAAATTGTTGTTGATTTTTACAAAACGAAAAAAATTTAATTTAATTGTATTACATGAAAAAAAATATTTTATTATTTTTACAAAATCACAAAAATGGAATTCTAATACATGGAAAGCACACATATTTATATTGTTTTTCACAATACCACAAAACATAAAATTTAATACATAGAAAAAACCTCATTGTTATTGATTTTTAGATAACCAAAATATCGAATTGAGTTGTAATACATGGGAAAATAATAATCTTTAGATTATTTTCAGAAAACCTCAAAAATTGAAGTCTAATACATGGAAAAAACTCAAATTTATACTATTTTTTAAAAAACCACAAAAATTAAAATTTAATACATAGAAAAAATTACATTGTTGTTGATTTTCACATAACCTAAAAAATTTAATTGAAACGCAATGCATGGAAAGAAATAATATTTTGTTATTTTTACAAAACCACAATAATTGAAGTCTAATGCATGGAAAACACACAAATTTATATGGTTTTTCACAAAACCACAAAACAAGAAATCTAATACATAGAAAAAACTCCATTGTTACTGATTTTGACACAAACAAAAAAATCGAATTGAGTTGTAATACCTGGAAAAAAAAAGAATCTTTTGTTATTTTTACAAAACCTCTAAAATTGAAGTCTAATATACGGCAAAACACACAAATTTATATTGTTTTTCACAAAACCACAAAAATTAAAATATAATACATAGAGAAAACTACATGGTTGTTGCTTTCACATAACCAAAACAATTTAATTGAATTGTAATGCTTGGGAAAAAAATAATATTTTTTTTTTTTAAAAACCATAAAAGGGAAGAAGGATGTTGTTGCATGTGCACAAGTTCCTGATGATTTGAGGAAGAAAATGTACGATTTAGTAACCGGCAAAATGAATGAAAAGGAGGAGAAAGCTAATGCTTTAAAACAAAAACGTGACGAGGTCAATTTCAATCGTTCGGAGGGTGCCGGGTCCGAGGAAGGTGATGAAACTGTTGATGTTGGCTTGAGGTCCGTGGGGCCTATTGATAAATTTTGTAAAGCAACTCCAGAAGAGGCTCGAAGAAAGGGAGCGAAATTGAAACTACAAACAAAATTAACCGCGAAGTTGAAGAAAGAAAAGAGGGACCACGCTTGTGAGTATATTGCTCAATGGTTTTATAAAGCTTCTATTCTAATGGTACTAAAAAACACAGGTAACAAATAAAAGTTTATTGGCTAAAAAAATAACAAAAAAAATGTGTAAAATAGAGAAGACATAACATAATTGATTGTAACATAAATAAGGAAATATTTATTTTTTGTTATGTTATTATTAGAACACATTTTGTTTGTGATTTTTCTTCTTAAAAAAGTTTCCACAATGCAATTTTATTTTTGGCAAGTAATTTTTGATAATCATATCTAAAAATAAATAGTGCAAATATCATGAAGGATAAAATGGGTATTAGTTGGAAATATATCTCTTTCTGCTTTCAAACTAAGAAAGACGCTCTCAAAATATCACCACCCATATTTTATACGCAAGCATTTTGTATGTTTTTATAGTTAGCAGCCATGAAATTCCTTTGCAAATTTAAGGGCACTTTTTTTTTTAAAATCTTAGAACAAATAACGAAAGCAAACGAGTAAGAAAATAGAAAAGTTAGTACTGAACAACATTTGTCGTTCAGTACCAAATCAGGAGGGCCATGGGAATATAGCATATGTGAACCAATTCTTCAGCTGTTGAACAACATTTGTCGTTAATCTTTGTTCTTTTGAATCTACAATATTAATTTTTTTTGTAAAATTTCTCCCGGATAGATGCTACTTTATTTAGAATAAAGAAATTATTAAAAAAAATTTCAGTCATATTGAAATTAAGAAAGGTACTTATTGAGCTTTATTTCGTTTACGTTCTTCTAATGTAAATCAGAACGATTGTAATTTGGGCTTTGATTAATTTGATTCAAGAGTATCTAGTTGGATACCGGTGCTTCCTTCAAAAAAAAATTATATATAATTAATTAAGAGTATCTAGTTGGATACCGGTGCTTCCTTCAAAAAAAAATTATATATAATTAATTAATGGGAACGGCTATTTACCTCTCGGTTTTGTTGGCTCTCAGACTTCCGATCATCCAAAACGCTCTACGTGTTGGCTAAATAGGAGCCATTAAGAAGTTTGGCTGTGGCTCGGCTCCCAATTTAACAGACTTTCATACCTCCCATTTGATCATGCTTTATTAGGAGCTCTCAAAATGGCTCCCAACCAATTCACATTCTATTATTTTTTCGTAGCTTTCAATGACTCCTATTCAATTTCTCATTATTTCAATTTCTCACAATATTTTTAATTTCTCGTGGTTTTTTGAGGTTGCCTGTGCTAAGCTAGACAGGGTCGCGCGGGCAGCAAACGACTTTTTCTGTGCATTTTCAATATAATTTTTTAAATTTTGGGCGTATTTTTAGTAGAATATTTAATTTTTTCAGCACGTTTTTTTTACGTTGCCTCGCTGCTCTCGACTTTTTCGGCGCGTTTTTAATAGAATTTTTAATATTTTAGACATTTTTTTAAAATAATTTTTCAGCGTGTTTTTTTGAGGTTGCCTTCACTCAGCTGGACATATGTGCTACTTTGTTCAGGGTTGCGCGCTGCGCGTGACTTTTTTGGCTTGCTTTTAATAAATTTTTTTATTATTTCGGCACGTTTTTAGTAGAATTTTAATTTTTTTGGCGCGTTTTTAGTAGATTTTTAATTTTTTCGGCGTATTTTTAGTGCTTTTTTTAAATTTTCTAGATTTTTACCTAAACAAACACGTATCAGATGGATAGAAACCCGTACCAGATTTTGTGAAACACATACTATTCTTTATATTTCAGAAATTCTGACAAACCCATACGAGTGGAAGCAAAACACATACAAATAAGATATAAGCCCATACAAGTCTCAACAAAATACACACCAGTTTAAACATATAAATTTTAAATAAACACATAGCAATCTACACAAAACACGTACAAGTTTAATAGAAACACATATCAAATAGTTCACAACATCAAACGAAATGAAAAGACACATCACCAAATTAATAGAACAATACAAACTTTATCTGTTCCAACACAAAATGAATAGAAAACATATAGAATTACTAAAAATACATACCAATTTATAACAAATACATAATAGTTTAGATCAAATACATACCTGTTTTAACACAAAATACATACCAGTTTGAAACAAACACATACTAGTTTATCATAAACACATACCAGTTTGAAGTAAAAACATACCAGTTTAGCATAAACGCATACCTATCTTAACACAAAATACATATCAGTTTGAAACAAACACATACCAGTTTATCACAAATATAAATACATAACTAATTTAAACCAAAATACATACTAGTTTAACACAAACATATACCAGTCTAACAAAAATACATGCCAGTTTAATAGAAACACATACCAATTAGTTTACAACACCAAATATATCGTAAAAGAGAGACCATAAGGTTAACACAAAAATACATACCCCATCTATCCCAAAACATTTACACCAACATGCCATCTAACAAAAAAGAACATATGGAATTAACAGTCTTTTCAAACACATAGAAAATACATGCAAAACAAGTTCAAATAACGAAGTTGCATACCTAGTGGGATATGGTGATTTTTGAAACAAACATGTTTCAGTTTGAAACAAATATATACCAGTTTATCACAAACACATACACTTACCACAAACACATAAAACTTTAACACAAACAAATAATGTTTTAACACAAAATACATACTAGTTTGAAACAAACACATACGAGTTTATCACTGTAATGTGTATTTTTGTACATATTTTTAGGTTTTTTATCATTTCAAATTCAATCATAATTCACATTAAATGTATGAAAATTGCTCATAATTCATAAAACATAATTTGAAACCTCTTAATACTTTTTTGTGTGATTTTACAGGCGAAAAGGCCATAAAATGAAGAATTGGACCAAAACGCAAATGATGGGCCAAGGATGGCCAAATAAAACCCTAAAAAACTCTACAAAAATTCACCTAAATCTTTACGATAATTTGACAACCTTTTACAACCAAGTCAACCCAAGTCAAATGTTCAAAATTGCTGAGTTGACCAAAAGTCAACCTTTCTGAAATGGGTCAAACGGGATATCAAAATGAAGAGCTCGATGAGACGACTCCAACGGTATAAGTCTCGCGATCAGAAACATGCTAGAACGCTCAGAAATGATCAGTCAAAACTGGTCAAAGTCAACAGCCAGTCAAATCTCGCTCGAAAAATCACGAAAGTTTTGAAGTTACAAGAATTGGACGTGCTGAATGTTAAACGAATCATCTTGATGAGCCTGATCTGCCTGTAAGCTCCATTGGAGCCATAAACGCCGGCGATGGCCGAAAAACGTGAAAAATTACTATTCAGCCCAAAAATAACTAATTTCGAGCTGCCATTTTTTCGAGCTCACCATTTCCTGCACAGACCTCAGTTTTTCATAATTCTATAGCCACTCTCTTCTCCTTATTCCCCTCTTTCCAACCATATAAAAAACGCAAAAAGTGATGAAGAATGGAGTGAGATAATCGAGTTTGAAATAAGTGTTCAATTAAATTGAATTATATTTTTGCTGAAATAACTTAATTCGAGCTGAAACTTCTAAAGTTGATGCAAACTCCATTCCATTCTCTTCTTCTATCTTTCTTCTTTCCATAGATACCAAGAACACTGAACATAATGAAGAAATGAGAGAGTTATTTGAGTTCGAAGTCGTGCCAGTAACTGTTCAAGAAATTCCAGATTTAACGGTCAAATTTTGTTCAAAGCGAATTGGTTTGAATTTCTCAAACAAGATGATGTTTTCTTGATTGAGTGAGTTAATATGAGGTAGTTGAAGTAGTCTCAATTTGATCCAAAAGTGACTCGAGATTTGAGTTTAACTAATGAATTATCGGTTTTAACCGAGTCAAAAGCTAAATCAGTAACCAAGCAAAATCGATGAGTTAGGAGTAGAATTGGAGGTTAAAACACAACATGAACAATCTCATGGAAGTGTAGAAGGATGCATGAGTGCTGGTCTGAGATATTGTTGAAAGAAACTGGATTTTGAGCTAACAAAAAGAGCAATTTCAAAGCTGGACATAACCGAAACCAGAGGCTCTTCAAAGTGGAATATTTCGAGCATTTCTCAACCGTTTTTGATGCTTCAAAGTGCTACAGGTTCGTGACTGGGAGTAGAAGAGATCTCCAGCAAGAAATGGAGTTAAACTATAAAGGGGAGGAAGAACAAAACTCGACTTTCTGAAGCAGCGGAAAATGAGTTGAATCGAAGTGAAAAGATGCAGAAAAAAACATGTGTCGTGTTTTTTTTTCTGTATAGAATTGTTTGGCGCGCGAGTTAGAGAAAACTAGAAGTTTGAAGTTCATATAGTTGAATATTAGTATCTGGTTTAAGGAAAGACCACACTGAAGCAATTCACAAAGAATCCCACGAGGTTGGGTAAACTCCTCACTCTCTCTAACAAATTTCGAACCGAATCTACGACAAACAAACAGTCTGTACGAGCCTCCATTTGTTTGAAATAGATAACTCCCGTTCTGTTTCTCTTCATCTCAAAAATGCCTCAACTCACTTCTAACTCAACAAATGGAGTATCCAGTGAAATGTCAAACTACTGGGTCACCTTCTTCTCTTTCAGACAGATCCATATTTCAAAATAACCCGCCAAGAATAAAAAGTCAAATAACTTAGTCAAACGAAGATCAAATCCAACAAAATTTTAATTGAATGATTAGTGCATTTGTATGAACATATCTGAGGTGAGTGAATTTACATAATTGCCTTGAACCCAAATACACTCAAAATAGAGATCCTATGCCTAATTTCTATATATTAAGTCATCTGATCAATAACTCATTCTCCCACTCCATTGTATATACACACCACTCTCCATTCTTCTTCTTTTTCTTCTTCCTTTAGAACCACCATTGTTGAGTCTCATACCTTTTTGAGCTCTAATTTTCATTATTGAGTGAAATCGAGCAATTTGGGGCTAATTTGGATGAAATTTGAATCGGATGATTCTAGCTTGAATCAAACAGCAATTGGAGGTTCGAATCGACTCAAGGGAGCTACCGGCTAGTTCTCCAACTCTCGGTTTATTCCAATTCTCTATTAATTTCTTGAATTGAATTTTAGATCGCAAGAACTCAATTTTATAATAATCATGATGAAATCTTGTCAAATTCTTGTTCTTGTGAATATGAGTGAGTAGATCTAGATAGGAAAAGGAATTTTTGAGTTGTATGCATGAAATCTTGAATTTAAAGTTTGTAATTTTGCTGAATTTTTGATGAATAGTCATGAACACACAATTTTTGAATAAATTGCGGAAAAATTGCTTAGCTTAGTATTTTTCATCAATTGACCTACTAAATCTAGAGTTTATTGGCTTGTTAATCATTTCGAATGCTTAGCTTAGTATTTTATGTGATTAATTTGGAGTTGTGAATGATTTAATTCAAGTTTGTTTAAAAATGGCTGTTTTGAGATAAATTAGTTTTTGAATGAATTTTCTTGAGTAAATCATTCGGATAGATTTTCGATCGCTGATTATTTCATTTAACATGGGTAGTCATGACATTAGTCTAGAGGTTACTCACGACTTGCCAGCGTTAAATAGAACCTACATGGTCACACAATGAACACCATTCATACGCGATGAAAATACCTCAAAACAGTTGTACATATGATGTATAAATTAGTGAATGAAATAATCAACAATTGGATTGTTGATTATGCAAAACAGTGCTATTTCGTTGTCAACGGAAAAGTTCCGTTCTCAATGGAATAACTCCGTTTGGAACGGAATAGATATGGAAACTGTAATGACCTTGGTTGCCAAGTTTTATGTTAGGGAAATACCTGTTCCATTGGCAATGGAATAGTTCCATTGGGAACAGAATAGACAAAAAATTAGGTTTTTCAGTTATTGTAACTGAACAATCGTTCGCCTCCCTCTCTAGTATGAATAGAAGGGTAGTCCTTCTCTATTATACATACAATTCAGAAACCTTAGAGGCTGTCACAATATAGAACGAAAGAGAGAGAGAGAGTGTTCTATGAGGTAATTTCGGAAAGTATTTCCGAACACGTCTAGCCGAATCTGGTTTTTCCGTTTGTCTGAAGTTCGCGTGGATACGAGTAGAGGTTCTCTAACTTGAGAAATTGTGAGCGACCATTCATTATTCCTAGGAGAAGCAAAGAGGTTCGCGGAGTCGAGTTTCGGGAAGGAGAAAGTTGCTAGTCGAAATTGTTCAGACCTACATCCATTCTCTGTCTCGCGGATCAGAAAGATCCGAGTTATAAATTTTAATAGTTAATCTCGTACATTTATTCCCTTAACAATGATCTTAATGCGGGTTGAATCCATAGGTTCTGCTACGCATGTAACATACATGGCTATGGATTCCCCAACAGTGGCATCAGAGCGTTTGTTAAGGAAAAATTCGCCGATTATATATTTAAAATTTATGAAATTCTAGTAAAATAAACTTTAGGATTTTGAAAATATTATTTCAAAACATCACGGAAATAGTTTTTTGGAATATAATATTGTATATTATGATTTCCTAGAGTTTCAAAAAAATAATTTTTCGAAATCTGTTTTGGAAACGGGACTAAAACAATGGAAAAACGAATTCAGGGCTGATTCCGTTGAGAACTGAATAGTTCCGTTCCCAACGGAATAAGGCTGATTTTGCAAGAAACCCTAATTTTTGTTATACATGGAATTTTAATATATATAAATTTGGCATGAGTCTTAGATCTGTGATTGTTCTGTGATGTAATTTTATGTGTAAATGCTTGTATTTTATTTAATATCTATGGTAACCTATGAGTTGTCCAAAGTTATAATTATGGTTACTAGTGAGTTGTCCAAAATTATAAATTATTTTTTCTAACAATATGATAGTATTATCTCATTTTGTGCCCTGAGCCCTGAGCCCAAGTTCTATCTAAGTTTTGCTCACGTCTATGGCCCATTTGGGAGAGGATAATGAAGCGAACATATCGTTGGGCCAATGATGATAAATTGAGGCGCTTACTGGGAGGCAATCCAGGTCGTATTTTTCTATCTTTATTTTGTTTTCTTGTATTTTAATTTATTGCATCACTTCTTTACATTAGTTTTACTCAAGGACGTGTAAAAGTTTAAGTATTGGGGTGCGAATTGTATCATGCATGATTAGAAAATTCTGGAAAAATTTAACATAAAAGATAAAAAAAGAAAGAATAAAGCATCATGCATATTAGAAAGTCATAAAACAATAAAACCAAAACAAAAAACAAAAAACAAAGAAAAAGCAAAAAAAATAATAAAAAAATATCATGCATATTTGAATGGCCTAAAAAAGAATAAAACCAAAAAAAAAAACCAAAAAAAAAGACAAAAAAAATAAAATAAAATGATGAATAAAATAGTTAGGTAATTAAAACATGAAAATAATGAACTGCTAAAAAAAATTAATAAAAAAAATTGAGAACCTTTACTTGAATTGGTAAGTGGAGAACATGTATAGATTCATAGGGATAGTATATGCTAGTACAAGAAAAAAAACCTAGATCGTTATTGTAAGGATCTTTTTCCATTGGAAAAACTCGACATAAACATGAGTGACAATTCTTTAGGACATATTTTACATAAATTCTGTGAGGTATCTTTGGACGGTGATCCGGAACTCAAGTTTGTCTATAATATAATCATACTCAATCACCCAATAATTTCGTTATATATATGTAGTAACTTCCAAATCTATTAGCTACCAAGGTCACTTTGTTTCTTGATTTTGGAGAAGGAGGGTTAGACATTATATAAGTAGATAGGGGATGAGTAGTACAGAGTAGAAGTAGAAGGGCGTGCGAATAGTTGAGAATTTATCTTTTTACGCTGAGTATATTCCTGAAGGTAGACATATTGAAGAAACTATTGTTCATTTGATTTTAGATCGTTTATTCTCTCGGGTAAACTCTATTTTCGAATAGGCGAGTTTAGGTCACTTGATCACGTCTGATGCATTCGACCCCTTTATTCAGTTTCATGTATTCCTTATAGCTTAGAGTTGCAATCTAAAAAAAAAAAGAAAGAGAAAAAAAATAATGAAAAAAAAATGAATCAACAAATAAAAAGAAGAGAAAATATTGCAGGCTCAAAGCTTGTTTTTTTAGTTTAGATAATTCCCTATTTAGATAGTCTAAAACCATGTTTACTAGATAGCTGATTTATTTGGATTTCAGTCATACACTTTAGGCCAGTAGTTAGACTGATATCTTTTGGGCCAGATCACTGAAGGTGCTAGGAGGTTGCACATTAGGAGGTTCATTATTGCAAGTAGCTAGAGGTTCAGGCGGTACATATTTTTCAGAAGTAGAGGTATGAGTTTCAAAAACTAAGTACAACTTGACCGTAAGTAGCGAAATAGATAAAGAAGCTAAGTAGTATATATGTATTATTAACCATATTCCACCGGACATAACTTGAGAATTCTCCTCACATCCAAAATAGAAAATCACAGAAGGTCTTACAACTCAAAATGAGTGAGAGAGAGGCGTTCCACATTCAAATTCCACTTTTCAAAAGAGAGAGAGAGTGCGAGTTTCACCAAACTATAGGGAACCTTACATTAGGGACCAAACAAAAATTATTATTGGCTGATATATGCGTGAAAATTGAGTTTATCACATGGATACATAATCAATGCAAGTTAGGGATTTCGAGAAAAAAAAATCTAAAAATAGAAAAAAAAATCTAAAAAATAATATAAATAAATAAATAATTCTTTGCTCAAGGACGAGCAAAAGTTCAAATGTGGGGGGAATTTGATAAGTGTTATTTATAACATTTATATTGTGGTTAAAACACTGAACTTAATTGTGTCAACACTCACAAACAAAAAAACTATCTAATCTTGTATTAAAACTCGGTTACTCTTCTAGATCATCCGCAGAATCTTATATCACACTTATATTATGAACAAAAATGAGAATACATATTATCAGCTCGGTTCATTCAAATTCTGAATATAGTAAATGTTAAACTCAGAACGTGGAAAGTATTGAATCTGTATCAATATGAATAAAGATTGCAAACAAACGCATATGAATGTAAGTTTATGTATCAAAACAAATAAAGACAAAACAATAGGAAATTGGAGTATTTATTGTAACTGACATCTTCACATTTGGATGGTAAAAGAATGCATGTGAACTTATGAATGCTGGAATACTATTGGCGCTTAGAATATTTTATCAAATGTGAATGCCAAATTTTGCTGCTAAACAAGGTATGGAGCATGGTACGTCTAGAGTATGAAACTTGTACCAATTTGTTAAGTCATGGAATAACACTAATAATAGACAAACAACTCCTCATTTTAAATATGCATGTATACAGTAAAATGGTACATGCTTCTTTAGCAAATAAAACAATGTGAGTTGTATGGGATATGAATGAATTGAGCTCAAATTTGCATATCAAGATAAAACAAGAGCAATGAATAAAGAATAAAGAATTGTGTAGTTTAATATTCATAGCATGGCAATCTGACACTTCCTCCTTTAAATAGTCATAATACTTCTTCATTTGAATAGTCAAAGAAACATGTGAGCCTCATGATCATTTTTTAAATCCTTGGCTCTTTGAACATTATAATATTGTATCAAAATGTGAATTTAACAGGTATAAGCATGGAAGGGTTGGAGTTATCAGGCCACTTATTCAAACTTGTCAGTACATCATTCAAAGAAAGAAGCTGAAACAAAGAGTATTTCAGCAAAGAGTAGAGATGCCTATAAATAGAGCTACATCACAACATCATGAAACAACAACGAACATGTTATATCCCGTATTTTTCTAATATATATATATATATATATATATATATATATATATATATATATATATATATATATATATATAAAGAGGACCTAATAGTAAATATCAAAAATTTGAAGGTTTTTTTCAAGGTTGTCTATTTTAATTTCTTCATTCTGTCACGATCCATTTTTTCATTTGAGCCGTTCCACTTCCATTCAATATTAATAGAAACGTAAATAGCTCAATTAATTGTCATAGCACCTCTTAATTATCCATGCAGACCTGTTTCATTTCCCCTTGATTATTTCCATCTTTGTGTACGGCCCATTTCTATTGATTTGTCATCTGTAATGTTGTAAAATAATACAATTTTGATTGAAGTTCAACTTTGAGGGGCTTTTCTGCCTAAATGTTAAATAACTCTTCATTAATCCTGGCGGTATATCAACTCTTCATCTGAATTACCATCTAGTTTTCTTCATCTGAATTACCATCTGGTTTTCTATATAAAAATGAGACTTCTCTTTTCCTTTATGATATACATTTTCTTCCAATCTCTCTTTTGTATTTCAATTTACTTCTGGCGGTGTTATCATTTCCGTCCGAAATTTGATTATCTCTAGTAGTAGGATCGTATCATTCGTGTCTCTAATCGCCTGTGCACTTTGAGGTAACTGGACTTCTATATGATCTAAAATTATTTTTATAATAATGCATAATATATTTATTTAGTATACGTTTAAGAAATTGGTTCTTAATATCTAGATTGCGCAATCGAGTTATAAGAGTAATTAAATTATATATTTTAAATATTATGATAAAGTATTATTCTTATCGGAAAAAGTAGTTCGGATTATATTTCCGACATTGATGATTGAGTATGAATAAGAAAATGATATGATAATTTGAGAGGAAAATGGAAGAATATATTTTTATTAAAATTTCTTGTGTGTTAGTCGGTGCGGATGGTTACGGGTTAATTGGTCTGGCTTTTATAAAATTGGTGTGTGATTGTGTGAAAACTCCAAGTTGAGTTGAATGTGTGAAAGCTCGAAAGGGGGCCAGTGAAATATTGTTTTTGAAAAATATGAAGACTCGAGAGACCCATAACCAGCCAAGTTGATTAGTATATGAAATTAGAAAAACTATTTTAGTACTTAACTTTATTATATTATAAGTTCTATTTAATATATTAAAAATATTTTTATAAAAATTCGGTCATATAGAAGTTGCATCGTATCATAACCTGTTACTTAGCTAAATTATTTAGCTAAAGATTTCTACTTTATTTTATTTTTCTTATCGGCATAGGTATAAATCACCTTAAAAGGAACAAAACATAATTGAAGTAAAGTTAAAAAAAAAATTGATCTTATATTAACGTTGAGAGTTTTTCATTTGATCGTTTCGGGACAAACGATCCTTTTAAGGAGGAGAGAATGTTATAACCCATCTTTTTTTTATATAAATATATTTTGTTGGGTATTTTTATAAATTTTTGTATATTTAAGTATATTCAAATCTTTCATGATATATTTTCAAATTTTAATTTTTATGAACAAATATTTTATTTCACGAATCATAATTTCATGAGTTCAAATTCTTAACATTATTTCTAAAGAATAATACCTATATTTTATGGATACATACACATTAGTTTTGTTACAAATATAAAAGAAATGCTTATATTTTTGACTTAGTCAAGTCTGACATTGAACACAATTACAGCTTAATTTTTATAAATATCATGATTTTATTTTAACTGAATGTAATTAAATGAGTTAATGGTAATAAATATGGGCATTAACCGGGTCAAGATGTGGCATTCATGTCTTGATACTTGTAAATTAATTGGAATATATTTGTAACCGAAAATTTAACCCTTAGCCCTGAGATACAAGTTCATAAGTCTATAAATATCATCTTCCTTTGCATATAAAACATGGACTATTTCATGAGTTTTCTCCAAGACAAGTCGCAGCCAGAGTATCATCCAAACAAAATGTCATATATGAGAATTCTTTGCATATAAAACATGGACTATTTCATGAGTTTTCTCTAAGACAAGTCGCAGCCAGAGTATCATCCAAACAAAATGTCATATATGAGAATTATGAAATATGAATGAGTTCATTTTGCCTTGATTCACTAGTAAAAATCTGCCATAGACAGAGATGTTTAGAAGAAAGAGCCGAAAACCGAAAATCTTTGAGACTGCTAATTAGGATCATTTATCTTCTCGTTCGAGTAAGGGATTTTGTTCTCATATACGTTTACATTTTAATTATTTTTATAATATAAAATAATATTTTAAAATGATTAGAGCATATGTAGCTTACTCAAAATGCTTTACTATTTGTGAAAAATAAAATACTATAATATATTTTGAGAAAAACTATTTTTATGGGTTATGAAATGAGATATGAAAAGTGAAATAGTTAAAGTCAATCCAGCCGTACTTGGTAAGTGGAAGCAAGGCCGCTGATTATGATCAAGGTGATATGCCATACTTAGTAGGTGAAAGCTAGGGCCGCCGAATCACCCAATAACGAGCTCAGAAAGACTTATATCTGTGCACGTACTCGATGTCACGGAGCATGATCTAATGTGTGTGTAAAATGGAAGTCAAGAAAGAGATATCCCGAATATAAAAGAATTTTATATTATCGATATATATATTTATACTTACTATGATTTGATCAAATATTTATTTATCAAAATTAATATTATTTTTAAACGTATGCGAAGCATACCCTTACTGAGTTGTTGCGCTCACCCCTCTTTTTCCATTTTCCCAGATTTCAGGTTCAATTATTCGGGAGCACCGGGCTAAGCATCGTCATATCGAGAAAATAAAATAATTATAAGAAATTAATGTAATAAATAAATTTATAGATACTTGATTTATTTATATTCCTTGTATTTTTCCGATGTAATATAATTTTTAGTATCATATATCTTTCGGGATATACGACCATTACACCTCGGGTCAAAATTGGAATCAGGGTGTAACATAACATCATCATCCATTTATAAACAATTCTCATCCCTCTTCTCCCCATTGGGAAAGAGGAGTACTACTTTGTAATATTTGTATTTTGATTATGGATCGCGAGTAGTTCATCAGTAGGATGGTGTAATTGGGTATATTATAGTTATGTGAGTTTTTTTGAATTTATATTGAATATTTTTGGATTAATTATTTTGAGTTATTTTTCAAGTTCTATTATATTTGTCATTTGGTTTGGATTTAATAATAGGGCCCGTTGTTTGATTTTAAACCAAAAGGTTAAAAGTAAACAGCCTGTACGGTACGGGGCAGATCTTAATCTCCCGTATTAGTAAGGGAACTTGAGAGTTTAGGAATTGGTTGCGGATCTTAATCGGACCATGAACTAGGGTTGGAATCTTAAAGCTAATTAGATTTAGTATGACTGCGGATCTTAATCGAGGTTGAAAAAGTAATTTAGGGAGAATCTTGCAGATCTTAATCGAAGTTTCACCATCTCTTACGATTTAATAAAGATAAACCACCAAACGACTCAAGTAATTACACCAAAAGGAAAAACAAGGATCATATCAATAATATCCATTTTCACTATCCTGCCCATTCCATTCCATTTATCACCAATCATCCATTGTTATTTTTTGTTTATGTAGGATTAGTGCCCTAGGCCAAATATATTTGTATTAGGAAATTGATTATCTATTAAGACATTATTATTTATTCAATAAAGGTTGTTTCTTATATATCCGTGTGTATGGGTTGTGAATATAAATCTTAGATCAACCAAAAAATGACACTTCGGGTTCACGTCATCAGAATACGTGATTCTGATGGTAGAACTGTGAACCTACGAATGACATTCTAACTGTCCCTAGTGATATGTAGGATGTTTATAGAGATAGACATACTTCAGGTAAGAAGCTACATATCCACACTAGTATATTCGCAGGCTGGATGATCATGTTCTGCTGATCATGGACATGGGGATGTCAAGCTTGGAATATAGGTACGTGTTAGAGAACACGCACTGGACTGGCCACACTATGAGAATATGCATGGTATATGTCATTAGTGATTCTCATATGAATAGTGTGCTTGTTCCTATAACCTGAGGTCACCATGGATTCATGTATGTGGAACTGCATGCTTTAATATGATCCTACGTCATCCATAATGGGATGAACATAAGGGTCATCATTAGGTATGCACTGAATCGTGACGAGGAATGTGAGTGACCAATATGGGATTTGTTCCTCTCGTCATGAGGGAGATATCTCTTGGCCCCCTGATGAACTAGGACTGAGGGAATGCATGGTCATGCTCAAAATGGATTAACAAGTGTTGTTAATATCATTTTGTATTAACTCAGTCTAATTCTCGATCAGGAAAGAGACTTTGATCAAACTCAAGGATGACATATTACCGTGCCTTGTGATCAAGATGTATATCGTAGAACAAAAGGAATGAGCAAATGTCTATTCAGATAGGTTTATGATCGCTGATCATTTCATTTAACATGGGTAGTCATGACATCAGTCTAGAGGTTACTCATGACTTACGATCTTTAGAAGATAGTTGCCAGCGTTAAATGGAACCTACACGGTCACACAATGAACTCAATTCGTACGGGATGAATATGCCTCAAAATAGTTAATACATATGATGTATAAATTGGTGAACGAAATAATCAATTATTGGATAATTGATTGAACAAAATAGTGTCATTCCATTGGCAACGGAATAGTTTTGTTCCCAACGGAATATATATGGAAACTGTAATAACCTTAGCTGCCAAGTATTTCGGTATGGAAATACCTATTCCGTTGGCAACGGAATAGGCGCAGATAAGGGTTTTAGTTTGTTGGGTTTCTGCCGTTCATAACGCAGCGGAAAATACAAAACGAAACAAAATCGAATTCGAAATCCAAAAGATTGATCCGTGAATTATAATTAAATCAAAGAAAAGTTCATAACTTTGTACCTTCGGATTACGCTTAATCCGTGATGATCAAAAGCGAATTTGGTTGATGCTTTTCTTTGGTCGATTCCAAACCGGTTTCCAAACCGATCCTTTGTATGTTTCGCCTAACCGGTCTAACAAACCGATCTCCAAACGAACGGATTCCCCAAGCAAACCGATTCTCCAAGCAAAACTACGATTTCAACCCGAATCACAAAGACGCCGCACTTCGCTTCGTCCTCTACCGGTATCCACACGAACAACCCATTTGAATGGATAAAGAACGATATATGCTAATATCCGTTCTTCATTTCTCTCACAGAAATAACAAGAGAATAATTTTCGGATTTTTCTCTCTTTTTGTCTCACAAAAGATGGACGAAAATATTATGATTCTTAATCTGATTTTTAGGGTGTCTCTTGTGCCTACATAGTCCATAAGTTTCATATCCTATGTGCATGGTAACTATGTAACCATATATGCAACACACCTTATCATATAAGATGTAGGATTGGATGTGTCACTTGACTATGTAGCTCTCCATACAACTTATCACATAAGTTATGATTTTTCTGTGTACGTCTCAATAGTTGTTCTTTGTGTGTGACCCTGTAGGTTTACTTAATGTTGGCAATAATCACAACGGATTATAAATCATGAGCGACCTCTAGCAAGACATCATGATTACCCAAATTAAGCAAATATAGATGATTCGATCAAACCTAATTTATGTCATGCATTGTATCCCTTTGTTACACGATATCTATATCGTCCATAAGGCATGGTATGTGTCAACCTTATGTTGGTCGATAAATATTTCTTGACACCGAATTTGATTGAACATGAAATGACATTAATAACTCTTTATTAATTCACTTGAGCACGGCCGTGCGTTCCTTCAATCAAATCATCAAGAGGCCTAAAGATATCTCTCTCAATTTATGAGAGGAACAGATCATATCTTAATTAAACTCTTTCCTCCACATAATTCATTATATACCTAATTATAATCTTTATGACCGCCCGGTTAAAGACAATGTTAGATTATATTAAAGTATACAATTTCTCATGTAGGAAACTGAGATAATCTCAAGTCTAAGGATTACAGATACATTCTTTACTGAGAATAACTAATGACACGAACCATGTAGTATTCTCACAGTGGGTCAATCCAGTATATGGTCTCTAACATATACTTATGTTAATGACTTAATAACACTTATTCATGATTAGTAAATCGTGACCATCAGTCAACTAACATACTGATATACATTTATAACTTATCATAAAGTATGTTTGTCTCACAAATATCCTATGAATGATCAGGGACGGTTTAGAATATCATTCATAATACTTTAAAGTTTTACTATCAAAGTCACATACTTTGATGATATAAAGCTGAATATCATATTCAAGGTTCATTTTAGTAATAAGAATAAAATAACCAATACGCATTTATTATATAAAATATCTCTAAATAAAAAAATAATGTTTGTTTAACACAATCCATATATCTAGGTCTCAAATACATTGGCCTAGGGCATACTACTAACATAGTTATGGTAACTGAGCAATCGTTCGCCTCTCTCTCTAGTATAAATAGAAGGGCAAAGTCTCTCTATTCGATACACAACTCAGAAGCCTTAGAGGTTGTCTATTACACCAAAAAGAGAGAGAAAGTTTTGAGAGATATTCGGAAAGTATTTCCGGACTTGTCTAGCCAAGTCCGGTTATTCCTTACGTCTGAAGTTCGCGTGGATACGAGTAGTGGTTCTCTATCTTGAGAACTTGAGAGCAATCTATCTTCATCCCTAGGAGAAGAAGGAGTTTCTCGAGCCTAGTTTTAGGAAAGAGTTTCGCGAGCCGAGCTTCAAGAAGGAGTTCTTCGAGCCGAGCATCAGGAAGGAGTTTCGCGAGCTGAGCCTCAGAAGGAGACGGTTGCGAGTCAGAATAGTTCAGACCTACATCCGTTCTTCATCTCGCGGATCAAGAAGATCCGAGGTATAAATTTTAATGGTTAATCTCATACTTTTATTCCCTTAACGTAGATCCTAGGACGGGTTAAATTCATAGGTTCCGCTGCGCATGTAACGTACATGGCTATGGATTTCCCAACAGTGGCATCAGAGCCTTCGTTAAGGAAATAATCTTCGATTATATATTTAAAATTTAGTAAATTCTAGTATAATAAATTTTAGGGTTTTGAAAATATTATTTCAAAACATCACGGAAATAGTTTCTAGGAATATAATATTGGATATTATGATTTCCTGGAGTTTCGAAAAATAGTTTTTCGAAATCCGTTTTGGAAACGGAACTAAAACAAAAGAAAATACGAATTTCCAGCGGGTCTCCGTTGAGAACGGAGTACTTCCGTTGAGAACAGAATAGTTCCGTTTAGAACGGAACATTTCCGTTCCCAACAGAATAATGCAGATTTTGCGAGAAACCCTAATTTTTGTTATACATGGAATTTAAATATACAAATATGGTATGAGCTTTAGATCTGTGATTGTTCTGTGATGTAATCTTGTGTATGAATGCTTGTAATTATATTTAATATCTATGGCAACCAGTGAGTTGTCCAAAATTGTAATTATTGCAACCTGTGAGTTATCCAGATTTGTAAATTACCTTTTCTAGTAATAGTGGGAATAAAGTACACCTTGAAGAAATTCAATATCCACTAATTAGCAATGAACAACCATTGGAAGATCCAGTAGTCTCTTCAAGAGTTGACAAGTTCGGTCTTGAAACATAAGAAGCTCCTCATAGATCTGGTAGAGTTCGTCATGAGCCCGAGAGATATGGATTTCTCATTATTGATGATAAAAATGTGGCGCTCATAGATGATGAACGCACATCTTACCAAGAAGCTATGAGGGATCCTGATTCTCATAAACGGTTAGAAGCCATGAAAACTGAGATGCAGTCCGTGTTTTTCACTTTATTAGACTTCAATTTTTATGTTTTTGTGAAAATAACTAAAGATTATTTTTTTCCGTGTATTACAACTCAATTCGATTTTTTTGGTTATGTGAAAATCAATAACAATGGAGTTTTTTCTATGTATTAAATTTTAAGTTTTGTGGTTTTGTGAAAAACAATATATATTTGTGTGCTTTCCATGTATTAGAATTCAATTTTTATGGTTTTGTAAAAATAACTAAATATTATTATTTTCCATGTATTACAATTCAATTATATTGTTTTGGTTATGTGAAAATCAACAATAATGTAGTTTTTTATATGTATTAGATTTTATTTTTTGTTGTTTTGTAAAAATAATAAAAGATTATTTTTTTCCATGTATTACAACTAAACTCGATTTTTCTAGTTGTGTCAAAATCAGTAACAATGGAGTTTTTTTTTATGTATTAGATTTTATGTTTTGTTGTTTTGTGAAAAACAATATAAATTTGTGTGGTTTCCATGCATTAGACTTCAATTTTTGTGGTTTTATAAAAATAACAAAATATTATTTTTTCCCACGTATTACAATTTAATTATATTTTTTTGGTTATGTGAAAATCAACAACAATGTAGTTTTTTCAATGTATTAGATTTTAATTTTTGTTGTTTTGTGAAAAACCATATAAATTTGAGTTTTTTTCCATGTATTGAACTTCAATTTTTGAGCTTTTGTGAAAATAACAAAAGATACCATTTTTCCATGTATTACAAGTCAACACGATTTTTCTGGTTCTGTCAAAATCAGTCACAATGGAGTTTTTTTTATGTATTAGATTTTATGTTTTGTGGTTTTGTGAAAAACAATATAAATTTGTGTGATTTCCATGCATTAGACTTCAATCTTTGTTGTTTTGTGAAAATAATAAAAGATTATTTTTTTCCTTTTATTACAATTCAATTAAATTTTTTTGGTCATGTGAAAACCAACAATAATGTAGTTTTTTCTATATATTAGATTTTAATTTTGTTGTTTTGTGAAAAACAATATAAATTTCTTCTTTTTTTGCATGTATTGGACTTCAATTTTTCTGGTTTTGGGAAAATAACTAAAGATTATTATTTTTCCATGTATTACAACTCAATTCGATTTTTTGGTTATCTGAAAATCAGTAACAATAGAGTTTTTTCTATGTATTAAATTTTATGTTTTGTGGTTTTGTGAAAAACAATATAAATTTGTGTGTTTTCCATGCATTAGACATCAATTTTTGTTGTTTTGTGAAAATAATAATAGATTATTTTTTTCCTTTTATTACAATTCAATTAAGTTTTTTTGGTAACGTAAAAATCAACAACAATGTAGGGTTTCCTATGTATTAGATTTTAATTTTTGTGATTTTGTGAAAAAAATATGAATATGTGTGCTTTCCATGTATTAGATTTCAATTTTTTTAGTTTTGTAAAAATAACAAAATATTATTCTTTTCCATGTATTACAATTCAATTAAATTATTTTGGTTATGTGAAATTCAACAATAATGTAGTTTTTTCTTTGTATTAGATTTTAATTTTTGTTGTTTTCAGAAAAACAATATAAATTTGTGTGTTTTCCATGCATTAGACTTCAATTTTCGTTGTTTTGTGAAAATAATAAAAGATTATTTTTTTCCATGTATTACAACTCAACACGATTTTTTTGGTTATATCAAAATCAATAACAAAGGAGTTTTTTCTATGTATTAGATTTTATGTTTTGTGGCTTTGTGAAAAATAATATAAAATTATGTCCTTTCCATGCATTAGATTTCAATTTTTTTAGTTTTGTAAAAATAACAAAATATTATTCTTTTCCATATATTACAATTCAATTAAAATGTTTTGTTTATGTGAAATTCAACAATAATGTAGTTTTTTCTTTGTATTAGATTTTAATTTTTGTTGTTTTGTGAAAAACAATATAAATTTGTGTGTTTTCCATGCATTAGACTTCAATTTTTGTTGTTTTGTGAAAATAATAAAAGATTATTTTTTTCCATGTATTACAACTCCACACAATTTTTTTGGTTATATCAAAAATCAATAACAATGGAGTTTTGTTCTATGTATTAGATTTTATGTTTTGTGATTTTGTGAAAAACAATAAAATTCGTGTGCTTTCCATGCATTGGACTTCAATTTTTGTTGTTTTGTGAAAATAATAAAAGATTATTTTTTTCCTGTTATTACAATTCAATTAATTTTTTTGGTTATGTGAAAACCAACAATAATGTAGTTTTTTCTATGTATTAGATTTTAATTTTTCTGATTTTGTGAAAAATAATATAAATTTCTTTTTTTTTCATGTATTGGACTTCAATTTTTCTGGTTTTGGGAAAATAACTAAAGATTATTATTTTCCCATGTATTACAACTCAATTCGATTTTTTGGTAATCTGAAAATCAGTAACAATAGAGTTTTTTCTATGTATTAAATTTTATGTTTTGTGGTTTTGTGAAAAATAATATAAATTTGTATGCTTTCCATGCATTAGACTTCAATTTTTGTTATTTTGAGAAAATAATAAAAGATTATTTTTTTCCTTTTATTACAATTCAATTTAGTTTTTTTGGTAACGTAACAATCAACAACAATGTAGTTTTTTCTATGTATTAGATTTTAATTTTTGTGGCTTTGTGAAAAATAATATAAATTTATGTTTTTCCCATGTATTAGACTTCAATTTTTGTGGTTTTGTGGAAATAACTAAAGATTATAATTTTCCCTTGTATTACAACTCAACTCGATTTTTTGGTTATCTGAAAATCAATAACAATGGAGTTTTTTCTATGTATTAAATTTTATGTTTTGTGATTTTGTGAAGAACAATATAAATATGTGTGCTTTCCATGTATTAAAATTCAATTTTTGTGGTTTTGTGGAAATAACAAAATATTATTTTTTCCATGTATTACAATTAAGTTAAATTTTTTTTGGTTTTATAAAAATCAACAACACTGTAGTTCTTTCTATGTATTAGATTTTAGTTTTTGTTGTTTTGTGAAAAACTATATAAATTTGTGTTTTTTTCCATGTATTAGACTTCAATTTTTATGGTTTTGTGAAAATAACTAAAGATTATTTTTCTCCGTGTATTACAACACAATTCAATTTTTTTGGTTATCTGAAAATCAATAACAATGGAGTTTTTTCTATGTATTAAATTTTAAGTTTTGTGGTTTTGTGAACAACAATATAAATTTGTGTTGCTTTCCATGTATTAGAATTCAATTTTTATGATTTTTTAAATATAAAAAAATATTATTTTTTCCCATGTATTACAATTCAATTAAATTGTTTTGGTTATGTGAAATCAACAACAATATAGTTTTTTCTATGAATTAGATTTTAATTTTTGTGGTTTTGAGAAAAACAATATAAATTTGTGTGCTTTCCACTAAATGATACTTCACCCTACTTATTCCTCCATAATACACATTCTTACAAATGGTGCAACCTACTCTCATTCTATTATTAGCATCTGGTTGAAAAGCATATTCCCAAGCTGGATCTTTTTTCGCCTTTGAAGAAACAGAGCCCGTCCCTGACATGCTACATATACATACAAAATAAAAAAAAGAAGAATAAAAGATTAAAAATTGAAAATATATAAGTGAGAAGATCATATTACAAGTAATAACTAACTAATATGTAGTAATTGTAAATAATATTTAAATTTACACTAATCGTTGTATAAAATCACTGACCCAAAATTTATCAATAGATTCAATGCAATCAAAAGAAATCAGAAATACGCCAAGTTGAAAGTTCAGAAAACAGTCCCAAATTGATAACTCATACAAATTTATGATAAATTTTAAGTTTAGAAAAGTAGATTGCTTATAAAATATTATTCTTACATGTTGGGTTTAGAGTTTCTACTTTGGAGAAAGAGCAATTCGTGAAGAAAGGAGCAATGTGGTGATAAAGAGGGAGGAGAAAAAGAGCATGGAGAGAAAGAATGGCATGAAGAGTAAGAATGGAGAGGGAGTCGTTTGAAAAATGAAAATAAAAACCCCCTTTTGTGAGAAGTTTATGGAGAGGAAGAGAGGAAGGATATGCAATATTTTATATTAATTTTTCAATTATATGGGTGAGCCATACTTCTTTACAACATAGAATTCATATTTGATTTGTTTTTAATTTCTTTATATAAAAAAGCCCAGCCCAAGAGTCTTGAAAAAAAAAGAAAAAATTAAAAAATTATGTTATTTTCAACCGCTACACGCTACACGCAACATACACACGCAACACGCTATTGTGGGCTGCTTCACCGCTACATCGTCAAAAAAAGCTATACGCAACAAAACCGCTGAGCGCAGTGTTTAGCTTCTCAGAACCGCTATAGCGCCGCTACGGACCGCTATTTGCAACACTGCTTAAAATACAAACAATCATTTATACGGTAAGGAAACCTACCACTAATTTTAAGATCGTCACTATTAGGCCAACCGGTGGTAGCATAAATTTCTAAACACAATCTATAATAATTTCTATTTCTACTATGTGGGAGAAAACGACTTTCATGTGGATAGTAATTGTATCCGCTCGAATCTTGAACAATTTGACTATTGTAATATAGAAAAATTTCAGAATTTTGTGGTATTTTCTTGAAGGAGAAAGATGAAAAGAGAAGAAGTTTGCAAGAGAGACTTATGAGATTTGATTTTTTGATGATTAAGTGTAATAAGAGGACTTTTTAAATAGAAATCTAAATCATATACCTAAAAAATCTGAGATTCCTCCTATATTCTAGCATGTTAAATCAATGTTACCCACTAAAAAAAAGCTAAATTGTCATTTCAATCTGAAAAAGTAAATATTCTCTAGTACCCTATATCTGAACCCTAAACTCTATACCTAAAAAAATTTAGATTCCTCCTATATTCTAGCATGTTAAATCAATGTTACCCACTAAAAAAAAGCTATATTGACATTTCAATCTGAAAAAGTAAATATTCTCTTGTATCCTATATCTGAACCCTAAACTCTATACCTAAAAAAACTTAGAATCCTCCTATATTCTAGCATGTTAAATCAATGTTTATCTACTAAAAAAACAAAGTTGTCATTTCAATATGAAAAATAAATTCTAAATAAAAATAAGTTATATATTATCATTTTTTTGTCTTCAGATTTATTTTATTTTATTTTTCCATGTAAAAAGGCTAAGAAATCTGTTTTTAATTTTTCCCCTTTTTAGGCTTTTTAATTTTTTTGGAGGAACAGATGTTTTTCCCAGCGAGCTGGCGAAACAGATGTTTCGTATAAAATGGGCTTAAATTTTGTGGGCTAAGCCCACAAAATGTAAAAAAAGGTGTTTCGCACCGTGACCGTGCGAAACAGATGTAGATTATTTTTTTTTTCTTTTTCGGAAACTGATTAAGCGCTGTTAGCGGGGGTAAACAGTGTGTTTCGCCCGACCACGGAGCGAAACAAGGCTTAATTATGGCGTAATCTCATTCCTCTTTGTTTCGCCCCGCTGCTGGGTGAAACTACTTGTGTTTCGCCTAGTAACTGAACGAAACGGCTAGCTATACAAATATTTTCAAAACTTGGCCATTCTCTTAATTAATTTTTTTTTTTTTGCCACTTCAAAAAAAAGTCCATTTATGTTAGACCAGCTGGCTTGCTGGTCTAAACAAAGCTGGTTTAAAGTGTATGGAGTCTTTAGAATATATAATCCAAATTGGTTTAATCTAAAAGATGTATAATTTCTCACCAGTAAATTTTTTTTTTTATCTCTGTTATGCACTGTATCGGTGTGTGCCTTGGTGTGGGTGGCACAGTGGCAGTGGGTGACTAAGGGCTCTTGTCAAAAGAAAAATGATCAGGTTAGTTGGAAATTAGATTGGCGTCTAAGGGATCTTGTTAACAAAAAAGGGTTAGTTGGAAATTAGAAAGCTTATCGTACAAACCTGCTTGTGGGGCCATTTGTTGAATACTTAGTTTATCTTTCTTTTTCTCTTCTATGACCTGCTCTGCTATGCATTATTTTTTTGTCTAGCCGAGTGATATTCGATAGTGATTCACTACGACAAAATCAGTTCAAGCAGCCAACAGTTTGGCTGCAGAAAGTGCTCATGTGGTCGTGGAAGCGAAATAGTGACCAATTTTGGCCGTAAAAATGTTGTCGCTGTATCCCCGACATAGAAGGTATTCTGCGACCAGTATAGGCGCTTCTCACAAAAGACCTGATTTTGTGCGAGAAAGTCTGTGGCCGCAATACACCATACCTTGGCTGCAATCCACATGGTATTTAGGGCTAGCGAAATTTGGTCGAGAAAATCATTGTTTAGCAAGCAAAAATCTTTCACGCCAAAAGCTTGTTTGCAAAATGAAGTTTTGTTGTAGTGTAACATGAGAAAGGCATTTTGTAGCGCTTTTATGAGACTAATGGCAAATGAACTGTATACGGTTTTCATTTCTACCCTAAATACGTTTTGGCTCCCGCTTGCCAAAGAGCAGGGAACACATCCGTCATGAAAGAGTGTCATTTCTAGAAAATCTTAGAAATGATTCATGCGCAATTTAGACAGAAAATTGTACAGATAAATTCAACAATCAAGCATAAAATAAATATATATAACTACAGTATGCGTATGTATTTACCCATCAGTGTTACAGTATGTAACAAGAAGTACAGTAAAGAAAATAAAAGAAAATTATGAAAAAAAATTGGAGGAGTGGTAATCACAATTGATCGCATTGAACTGGCTTGAACGACAATTTGCCTTTTCCAGTATCATATAAAATTTGAAAATTCTGCTGTTGGAAGTTCCCAAGGATCGACATCCCGCTAGACCCCATGACAGCTAGACAGAGCAATCCAGTTGTAGAATCAACCACCATATAATTATTTGCCGGTAAGTCGAGATCTGCACCATCAAAGTGCAAAATCAACTTTGGAACAACAACAGATGATGTATCGGATGGTGCTGAAAAGCACAAATCCAGGCCAACAGCTGACCCATCAGCTCCGGGCAATTGCATCTGCGACAAGAAAGCTTTTCTCACCATTTTATACCCTGCAATCTCCAAGTAAGTAATGGACGTGCCTGAGTCTATGATCAATCCTCCTGTACCATCATTCTGTAACGTGAAGGTTGAGCTAGGTATTGCGAGTGCAGTTGAGCCTACCGTGATTCCCTTCAGATTTAAGTAATAGAATGAGGGTTGTGATGGATTACTTATTAGAGGTGTTGATTGCACCGGTGCAGATGCACTCGTGCTAAAATCTGCAAGTGCACCAAAGAAGATGGGGCTTTGCTTAGTTGCATCAAGTGATGTGAGACAATAGGAGAACTTTCCGAGCCCTAGTTGAGAGATAAAAGACAGTGGGCCATGGCCAAGACCAACCAAACCGGCGCCTTGTGAGAACCCGTCACCATCATTCGTGTCGCCACATCCAAACGCCACATCATCAACTTTTTTAGACCCTACCATGAAGGTCTCAGTAGATAAAACCCCTTGAGTTGACGACGAATCACCATACGTGTAGAGGTACTCACATGTATTGTCTGTATTGCATGTAAAGGTTGGTAGTGACTCGCAAAGATTGGTGGTGCATGAGAGTTTTTTATACGTGGAAGAAGTAGATGGATCAAATATGGAAGTAGGTTGAGAGAAACAGTCGACACAAGGTTTGCATTGTGTCCACATGAGATCACTTCCAGTGTCGAGAATTGCTGAGTAGGATAGACTAGGCGTGCCGATGGCTATATCCATTAGGAATTCACCATTGCCTGCATGTGCTTGTGATTGGATCTTCGATCCAGGGCTTGAATCAAGTTTTGCAAGTTTTAGGGATTTTCTTAGAAGGCGCTTCATACGATGGTGACTCCTCCGAGTCATGCGTTGCAAAAGCTGGAATTTTGAAAAGTTGCCATTTGAGTCAATGTGTTTTAGGTCCACACGAAAGCCGGTCAGGGGGGGCTGAGAAGACATGGCACTAGAAAGTGAGGAGAAGGTGGATAGTGTTGTTAATAGTAGAATGATTTGGAGAAATTTTATTTGCACCATTTTTGGATAGAGATAGCTCCGAAGGGGAAAGAGGGCTGTATTGTATAGGTATGCAAGGGAGGCGAGAGTCATAATTGAGGAGGGTGACGTACTAAAATAGCAGGTAAGCCGTTCATCGTTACTCGTTTCTCTATTTTCCCCACTCGTTTCTCTATTTTCCCCACAACGAGGTGATGGCAAACGTGAAATCATCATGTGGTAAGTGCAATAGTTACATGTGATATTTCTACTTCCGTGATCATTTTGATATGTAAAGTTTAGATGATAATTAAAATCATGATGATTTCGAATTTGATGAAACTAAAAACTTCATCACATATTCATTGGAAAAAATTAATTTGCCCCAACAAATATCCCCTCATTTTATCCCTCCAAAATTTTGACGAGTGATAAACGGAACATGTTTTGACCCCTGTCATAGAAGGTATAAAATGACGTAATTTTTGAAGGGTCATTATCTATGTTATATGGATACCTAAAAAATCCAGTCATATCGTATAGAATATCGATACCTGTATCGAATACCGATATTCATATCGGATATGCCACGTGATGTATTATAATACTTTAATTCAAAAAATAATGGCTACATATATATGTATATATATATATATATATATAGAGAGAGAGAGAGAGAGAGAGAGAGAGAAAGAGAGACTAAAATACATACGTAAAGTACATGCCTTATTTTGCATACGGATGCATATTTGGTTATAAAAAATGAAAATTCAAATTTTAACCGTACGGATGTACTCTGAGTTCATAGTGGATTTTCATTTTAACATGAATGTAGGATACTAATCTTATCAATGTACTTTGACATAACTATTTATGTTGATCATTGTTATCAGGAATTTGTTTTGCTTTATTTATTTTATGTCCAATACTAATTTTTATATAAATTCAAGACAAAGGAATATTTTTCTATGGCAATAACTAAGACAAAGTTAAAATAGTGATTTTTTTTTTCAAATAACATTGGTTGGAAAAATAATACACCAAATAGCATCATTTTAAAAATAATTAAGAAACTAACATTTCTGCCAGGATTCATGATGTAAGGATCCTGACGGAACAACCATTTTTTTTAATTTTCCTTAAAAATATCTTAATTAGGTTAAAAAATACTGTACCGGCAAGCTCTTTGGTAGAACAATTTAAAATTTTAATTTTCAGCGTTAACTGCAAATTTGTAAGAAAATTTAGATAAATAAACACTATTCTGCCAAACAGTTTTTTTTTTTTTGCTAAATTTTCATGACTGTTTATGGGTAAAAAAAAATATGAAATGGGTTGTTCCGCCAAAAAGCTTGGCTGAACACAGATTTTTTTTACTTTTTAGTTAATTTCCTTGCAAAATTTGCCGTTAATGCTGAAAATTAAAATACTGTTTCGGCAAAGAGCTTGGTGGAACAATATTTTTTTCCTAATTAAAATTGTTTAAATCTGCTAAATGGCTCGGACATATTCCATCAGGATCCTTAGCGGAACAACTTCTATTCCGCCATTAGGTATGGCGGAAATGCTAGATTGTTAATTATTTTTGAAACAATGTTATTTAATGAATTATTTTTCACACCAATGCTCTTTGAAAAAAAAGTCTAAAATAGTCCTTATATCATGATAGGCACGATGGCCTTTTTTTGCAGTTTTGAAAAAACTGTATATATAAAACAAAAAATAGCTTATTATATTTTTTTTCAAATTTTATATACTGTTTTTATTCTATATATTTTTTCTATATATTATTTTTTCATTTTATGCATTATTTTTTATTTGTTTGTACTGTTTTTAAGAAATAATTTATATACTAACTAAAAAAAATTCGTCAAGCTGCACAAGGGGATTAGACCTTTGCCGTGTATCAGGTATCATATCTCTGCAGTGTAATAAATAATTGTCGGTTGTATTTTCACCCAAAGACGGTGTTGCGCATAACTTCCTCGTGTAGGTTGGAATCTCTTGTTGGAAATTTTGGATTTCCTTTCGAGACTTCAAAATATTTTGTTAAGCTTAGAAAATTTCAAAATATTGCATATTTGGTTTGTGTACTTGTTTATTAATGAATTTACGTCGTTCACCATTTTTCACAGGGTTTATGTAACACCCCGGCTGAAACGTAAGGGGCTAGTTATTAGTCCCGTCTTCATTTGTGAATGTAAAATTGTGTTACTAAATATGCTAGTGCATTATCTACTAGAATCAATCAAGTTTAAGTTTTTTTTTAAATAATATGATGTGGACATGAAGATTATACTGAATCAGTTAATATACTAGACTCTTACAGTTTATGTTGATTTACTCACTTCATGGTTTCACTGATCTCAAAATCTGGTATGTCTAGGTTCCAAAGAACGAGCTATCAAATGGACAGAGACACTTGGTAGGTGAGCAACCTCATGATTGCTTTAGTTTAACACCGGAAGGTAGGAGAGAAGCTCGCTCAAGTTTCCATTACATTGCAAGCAACATTACATTATTCTCAACCTCATGGTTGCTTTAGTTTTACACCGGAAGATAGGAGAGAAGCTCGCTCAAGTTACATTGCAAGCAACATTACATTATTTTAAGAGAAAAATTACTCAGGCCCAAAAATTACCACCAAACCACGAAATTTTAGTATTCCTATTCATTTTTTTTAAATAGGTGATTATTAGAAATTAATAGTTATTGAAATTTTAATTATATATGTAGTTATTCTAAAATATTAAATGGTTATTAAAAATAAAAATAATTAAAAAATATATATAAATGACTATATTAGAGGTGATTGACCTCTTTGACCACGAGATATCTTAGAAGATTCATTATTGAGTGTTGATGCGGAGAGGCATGATAGCTCCATGCTCGTCTTCTGTGTGATGATTTTTATGTTTTGAGAAACTGGATATCATGACATTTTAGATCACGATGATTTTTTAACCTGCGTTATATACAAATTTATTTTATATTTTTTATATATTGTCTTTCATTTATTTATACTATTGCCAAAAAGTATATATTTATATATTGTTTCAAAATTTATATATTACTTTTTTTATTTTAGATATTGTATATTGTTTCAGGATTCCGAACCCGTCTTGTACTTTTGGTTTGCAGACTTTTCTATCAGTTGGAGTCCTTGGATTGTCATTGTTGCCTTTTCATAAAAAATTTCATTTTGTGAAAATAAGTATCTTTTACTAAATAAATTTATTCAATAAATGCTCTTATAATCGATTTCACGCAGACATATATCTGGATGTATTGAAGGTTTAAAACATTTAGGGCCTGTTCGCTGCTTCAGTTTTGAGGCACGGATTGGTTCGGGTATTCCAGGGTTTCTGCGAATAGAGAAAATCGGTGTTCGGGCCACTCATAGGATGCCACGGAATTAAACCCAAAACCGGCCAAACTCTGCCAAAGCTATGCATTTTTCTCGGATTGGAAAAATCCAATTAGACTGGATTTTTGCTCGTTTTGTTTAGTATTGGCCGCATGGTTTAATTTATCTAGAATGCTACAAATTGCAAAACTTGGCGATATTTGATTCACTCAATTAAAATTCAAATTAAAATGTAAAAAGTTTAAAATTTCAAATATAATTTTTTTGTATATAACAGCGGAATTAAATATATAATACTCTGTCTTATTTTTTTTAATCTAACGTTACACAAAATAATTATGGGAACATCTATTTACCTCCCATAATTAGTGAGCCCGCTACCTCTCGATCAACCATAGCGTGCTACGTGACACCTAAATGAGAGGTATTTAGAAAATTATTTTGGACTCTCATTTTACTATCTCCTATCAACTCCCATATTTGTGACATTACTAGAAGCTCTCAAATTACCTCCTATAAAAATTAAGCATACATTTTTTTCTCCTACCTCCCAATAACTCCCATTCAATCTCTCAAGATTTTAAATTCTCGTAATATTTTCAATTTCTCACATTTTTTTGACATTGCATACTCTTAGCTAGACAAATATTAGGGTCGTCTGCATTTTTTTGGCGTGTTTTTAGTATTTTTTTATTTTTCTGCTCATTTTTAGTATAATTTTTTGACTGTTTCGAAATATTTTTAGTATAATTTTTCGGATTTTTTCAATATTTTTTTTTCTGGGTTTTTACCTAAACAACACATATCAAATGAATAAAAATTCATACCCGAGTTCAACAAACACATACTAGTCTTTATATTTCAAAAATTATGACAAACACATATCAGTTTAAGCAAAAGACATATCAGTAAAGTATAAATACATACAAAATCTAAATAAATACATTTCAGATGAATATATGTTCGTACCAGTGTAAGCAAAACACATACCATACCAGTAAAGTATAAACACATATAAAGTCTAAACAAACACATACAAACAGATGAATAGATGACCATACCAGTGAAAGCATAACACATACAAGTAAGTTATTACACACATACAAAGTCTAAGCAAAACACATATCAGATGAATATAAGTCCATACCAGATTTCAACAAACACATACTAGTCATTATATATCAAATTTTGACAAACACATACCAGTTAAAGTAAAAGACATACCAATAAGGTATAAACTCATACAAGTCTAAGCAAAATACATTTCAGATGAATAGAAGTTCATACCAGATTTGAACATACACATACTAGTCATTATATATCAAATGTTGATAAACTCATACCATTCTAAACAAAACACATACCAGTATAGTATAAATCTATACATGTCTAAGCAAAACACATACCAATCTAAACATATCGTGCGAAATTAAAATATTGCGAGATGATATGGATGGGAACCGGGTGGGAGTCAATAATTTGGATTTGTTGAATATTTGTGCTGATTTGAATTGGAGCCATTAGGAGGTATTTAAAAAATAGTTTCAAATATGTCTGTACTCTTTAAATTGGGCTCCCATAGTATGGGAGGTAGATATGATAGGAGCACTAAATCTCTTTTCAATAATTATATATGAGTGAATTATTGCACTGTCCCAACTTTTAATGGAGTAAAAGAAGTAAAACGTAAAAATCAAACTTCTTGTTTGAATTCAAGATGAAACAAAAATCTAGTTCATTTCCATAATAAATTATTTCTTTGAAATAATGTTGATAAACATTTATATTTATTCATAAAGTTCACACAACCTATATTTACATAAACTATAAACACAATTATGTGTTATAATTAAAATATTTCACCGGAATTTTTACATTTCATATAATTAGCAACAATTACATTTAGTTACAGTTACCAATAATAATACAACGCTGTTGTTATTTGTTAGCTTTTGTCTATTTTCCCAAGTTTTGATCAAACACTTCTTTGACTTCCAGAACTTATAGTTTTTGCAGCTTCCTGCATCCATAGCTTCCTGATGTTCCCACATTGGCTTCCTGCAACCGTGGCTTCCTAAGCCTGATCAACACTGCGCTAGCAAACAGGTCTTAACCATAACTTTGCTGAGGATTGAATTATTGAAAAGGATATTAATTAGTCACCTTTCTTAGCTACCATTTACCAATGTTGAGAGGGCACCTTGGTCGGATTTGGTGAGCTATCATATCTGCCCGTTATACATATGGTTAAGGAAGCATCTTCTCCTGTTAAAATAATTAATGTATTGATCTAATTCCTGTCTTCTATTTTTGAAAAATACACCAGTAATTATAATATTTATTTTCATTTTCTATTTCAGCTCTAAAAATTTCATCTGTCAAATATTATTCATGTGTTGTCAAAAAAGAACCATCATGTTTGAAGATTTATTTTAGCAAATGGCAAATTTCAGAATCATAAATTCTATGTCAGTATAAAATGAATTGTCTTTTTAAAATGCAGAAGATGTTACTCTGTTGCATAACAGTAACTACCAATATACAAAATGGATCTTCCGTATACACATTGAGTCATGTACTTGTATAATATATTGTTTATTCATCTATTAATGCTTTAATAATGATATTTTTATTTGTAACTAAATGTTTCTAACTATTACATTGGAGAAACGAAATATTTTTTTAATATAACACATTACATCTTTTTTTGGCTAAGCTGTGGATTTCCCATGACCGCATTATTGTGATGCAAGTAAAAAAAAGTAGATGAAATAATAAGAGAAACTCAGATAATTTATTATACTCCACACATATATTTTTTACCTTTTCTTTATTAAGTGGATGTTAATCAAGCCCTTGAAGATACATGACAAGTCATTAATGTAACTTCTCATCATAATTTATATATTAACTTCACATATATTTTATGGGTGGTGATATTTTGAAAGCATGTTTCTTAGTTTGAAAACAAAGAGAGAACTATTTTGAACTAATGACCATTTTATCTTTCATAATTCTCATTAATTACTATAGAACTTATATGGCATGTTATTCTATAATTAGCGCCGGAAAGATTACTTTCCATTTCAGTTGTGATTACTCCATTCATTTAGTTCATATACAATACCATAAAAAGAATCGATAAATTTGAATAATATCTGTTACCGTCTTAGATTGATAAAAAGTATTTCAATTCATGTTATGAGTAAATAAAATATAAACTAACAAACTAAACATATAAGTTAGCTAAACATGAAAAAAAACAATCAATTACAAAAATGAAATCTATTTCCCTACAAAAAAATGAAATCTATCAAAGAAAGTGTCACACAATGCGATTACACTTCCAAGCTTTGAGCTTATGTTAGAAGCTATTGGGGATTATGGCAGAGGCTTGCGGGCTCCACCGCGATATGAATTTGGGGGGCCCTTATTAAAGAAGAGGAAGCAAAATGTAGTAGATGGGCTTAAAATGCATAAGGAGTCATGGGAATTAACTGGTTGTTCGGTTATGACCGACGGATGGACAGATAGAAAAGGGAGGGGTATAATGAATCTTGTCGTGCATAGTGCTTTAGGTGTATGTTTCCTTCAGTCTATTGATGTGTCAGGCGGGAAGAAAGATGGTAAATTTATTTTTGAGTTGATTGATAAGTGTATTGAAGATATAGGCGAGCTTAATGTGGTTCAAGTAGTTACCGATAATGCTAGACCAAACGAGACGGCGGGTAGACTCTTGATTGCAAAGAGACCGCATTTATTTTGGACGGGATGTGCATCTCATACGATAGATCTCATGCTTGAAGATGTAGGTGAGTTACCTAGCATTAAAAAGATAATTTCGCAAGCTAGGACAATTACAATTTTTCTCTATGCTCATACTCGCGTCTTGGAATTGATGCGGAGGTTTCTCGAGAAGGATTTAGTTCGTTGTGGTGTTACGCGGTTTGCCACCGCTTATTTGATAAAATGAGTGAGTTGAAAAAATTGTTTCAATCCGATGAACTTCATGAATTAGGAGATTATTTGAAGAAGGCGAGAGGGAAGACGGCATCCAAATTTATTAGATCCGAAAGTTTTTGGAAAGGATTAAATGATACTATCAATTTATTTGAGCCACTTGTGGAGGTGTTAAGGCGAGTTGATGGTGATATACCCGCTATGGGTTTCTTATACGGGGATTTATTGGATGCAAAAAGAGAAATTGCTTTGCGGTTTGAGGGAAATGAGAGCAAGTATAAACCCGTGGTTGATATAATTGATAAAAGATGGAATGATAAACTTAAAACTCCATTATACAAGGCCGGGTATTATTTGAATCCATATTATTATTATGCGAATAAATCTGATAGTGAAATGAAGGAATGTATCGATGGTGTGGTCTCATGCCACTTCCATGTATAGTGAGGAAGTACAAGACAAGATCACGGAAGAATTAATTAGCTATCAAGATTGTAAGGGATCATTTGGTCGAGATATTGCAATTCGGCAAAGAAATAAAAAAAATTTCTATCCAGGTAGTATTTAGAAGATTTTATCAATTTAATCAAACTTTTGATTTATTAAGTATATATTTTATTTTTTCTTATAAATTTTATTTCTTATGACGTAATAGCTAAATGGTGGGATAATCATGGTGCAAGCGCACCTACTTTGAGAGAGCTAGCAAAGAGAATTTTGAATCTGACATGTAGTTCGTCGGCTTGTGAAAGAAATTGGAGTACTTTTGAGCAGGTAGTAAATAATATTGACAACTTTATGTTATGTTTGTTTTCATATTCTGATCAACTTCCATTTTAAAAAATTAGTCAGGTGCACACCAAGAAAAGGGCACGGCTGCTTCATGAAAGGCTAAATGATCTTTTTTTTGTGAAGTTCAACTCAAAACTCAAAGAAAAGAAAGATAACAAAAACAGAGACCCGATAGAAAGCCAAGGTTTACATGCTTTAGAGGATGAAAACAATGAATGGGTTAGGAATATAGATGTTGTTCTTGGAAGTGATGGACACGATGAAACGATTCATGAGAATGAGCATCTAACTTATGGTGATGTTGCTTTGGTGGGTAGTAGTGAGGAAAGAAAAAGGAGAACAGAAGCTTCATCTTCAAGCTCCAAGCCTTCAAAGAAAAATAAAAAGATTGCTAACTTAGACGATGAGAAAGAGTTTGTTTCATCTTCTTCCGAGGAAGAGAATGAAGATATTACAATGGATGGTGTGAGTTCTTCTGATGACGAATAGTTATTAGAAAATGATGGATATGTTATATCTTTATATTTTAATATTAGTTATATTTTGATTTTGGATATGTAAATTTTGACAAGGACATTTCACTCTTTGGTTGTTAATATTTGAATAATCATATTTTACTATTTTAGTATTTTATATTTATTTTTTAATATTTTGTAGTGCATATATTACGTAGGAGTATATTCTCCGCTACAAAGCTGTAGCTCTGCAACATCATGCGCTATACGCTACAAAAAAATCCTAAATGCAACATACCGCAAAACGCAATTTGCAACATTGATTTTAAGATAGTCAAAATTTCGAATGATTCACAGTTAGTTAGTTTTGCTCAGTACATCAAATATGGTGAACACGGTTGGCCTGAATTAGAAATATACGTTGAACGCATCCAGAGTAGAGAATCCTACGTAGGAACTAGTAGTAGATCAAATGTACCTTTTAATGATGACGAGCTTGAGAGGTTAAAACCTGTAATAATCGTGATGAAGATGAAGTGCCAGAAATGGAAGAAGGCAATGAACCAGAAATAGATGTTATGAACAATTATACCGAAGTGGGTGAGATGGTTAGTGTAGGAACTTTCGGTAATCCTCCGGCAAAAGAGTTTGAAGATACTACTCTGTGGGAAGAAGCGAAAATCAATATCTTATATGGTAAGAGCATGCATGTGAGTGGCGATGATAGTTTGTATGAGGGACAGATGTTCGACACGAAAGCAGAACTACAATCGGCCGTAAAATTATACAGCGTCATGCATCACCGAGAATTTGTAGTCTCCAAATCGAACAAAATGCTCTACACTGTAGTCTGCAAGCTTCAAGATGACCGCGCTGGCTGTGATTGGAGGCTGTATGCATGCAAAAATAAACGACATGTGTTTGAGATTAAAAAATTTACACAACCACACGTATGTGTTAATCGACAACCTAACAACGACCAAACAATTAACAAGTGCATTTATTGCGGGGCTAATTCTAGATGTCGTTAGAGCGGATTTAGCAATAAATCTAGTAACCCTAGTGGAAACCGTCAAATTAAAATTTTAATATACCATATGACTTGGCAAAGCAACACGCGCTTAGATTCTTGTTTGGCGATTGGAAGGGGGCATATAATTTGCTTCCTGAATTGATGGCAGCAATATAGTCAGCAAATCCTACTACTGAATATTTGTTTTGGAGAGGTCCCAAAAACCGTGCTGGTGAGGAGGAGTTCGAAGGTCTTTTTTGGGCATTTGGTCCGTCACTTAAAGGATTTGAGTTCTGCAAGCCTGTCATAACAGTAGATGGAACATCCCTAACCGGAAAATATCAAGGATGCTTACTGATGGCGGTCGCTAGCGATGCAAATGGTCAATTATTACCCTTAGCTTTTTCTTTAGTTGATAAGGAGAGGGTAGAAATGTGGGGTTGGTTTTTTGGGTGTTTGGTAACTTTGATTGGCCATCGCAAAGGTTTATCTGTTATTTCAGATAGGCATGCCAGAATAATTCGTGCAATGAAGGACGACATATTGAAATGGAAGGAACCTAACAACTATCATCGTTATTGCATGCAGCATTTAGAAGCAAATTTCAGTAGCGCTGTAACAGACAAAACATTGGTTAAATTGATTGTACCACTAGTTAAGGCGCCCAGAAAATTTAAATTTAAGAAGTTATATAAAGTATTAAAGGATAAGAATAATGAGGCGTGGGAATGGTTAAATAAAAAAGATAAATCAAAATAGGCGTTCGCGTATGATACAGAAGGTCGCCGGTGGGGCATTCCTACTAGTAATCATGCAGAAGTGATGAATTTTGTTTTCAAGGGTATGAGGAAGATTCCTGTTACGGCTATTGTGATAGAGACATTCTACAAGCTGAATAGTTATTTTGTCAACAAGCGCGAGATAGCTGCAAATATGGAAATGAATAATAGAATGTAGGGAAATGAAGTGATGGAAAAAATAGAGAATAAAACCGTTAAGGCGTGTGCGCATCGAGTCACTACCTTTAATGTCGCAAACGGCGTTTATGAGCTGATAACAGGACCTAGTGGTTCCAAGGTAGGGGGAAAGAGCTTCCATGTGAATTTCAATGAAGGCAAATGCAGTTGTCAGAAACCGATGCTATATCACTATCCTTGTTCGCATCTTGTAGCAGTTTGCATACGCAGAGGTGTTAGTTCCGAGTATTTTATACATCAACATTTTTTGCCGGATCACCTTAAACGTACACATGGAGAAAGTTTTTATCCGATAAAGGATAGAGAACAGTGGGTTGAACGTAAAAAAGTTTACAATGGTACGTTGGTTCCTCCCGAGAAACTTATGAGGAAAAATGTCCATGGAACCAACAAGCATGGTAGAAGATAGGAGAAACGCTTTCATAATAGTATGGATATCATGGACAACGCAGATCGTAGAAAATATTGCAGTATTTGTGGATTAGCAGGGCACACGAAAACAAAATATCCGAGAAGGTTATAGTATTTTATGTATGGTAGTTTATGTTTATTTATTGTAGTTTGTAATGTTTTATGGATTGTTATTTGTAGTGTTTTATGTATGGTAGTTTATGTTTATTTGTAATAGTGTATGGATTGTATTCCAAATTAATTACACATAGTCAGCTCTCTAAAATAGTTTAAATATTAGTCCAAATTAACAAAACATAATCCAAATAGTACAGTAAAAAAATAAACATAGTCAGTAACGCCAAAGGCCTCCTCCTCCTCCTCGTGTTCCCCCGTGTTCTCCGTGTCTTTCCCCCCCTCCTCCGCGGTCCTCCTCCGTGTCTTCCTCGTCCCCCCTCCCTCCTCCGCGTGGTCCTCCACGTTCTGGCTGCGCCTGAGGCTGAACCTGAGTAATCTGACTAATTCCTTCATCTCCGTCTCCTCCTCCATCTCCTCCTTCGTCTCCAACATGTTCGATGATTGAACCCCAATTGAAGTCGCCCTCATATTCATTACTTTCCTTCATGCCATTCCGGATGCACCCTAACAACTTTTTCAATTTCCCTGGTACATCCTGGCACTTGGCCTTTAGTGCTTCGAACCGATGTTTGCAGGTATCCAAAAGAAATGCATGCTAAAAAATAATATTTGAGTAATGTTAATGAACTAAAATAATATGAATAAATAATAATATAAATAATAGTCAATTATTTTCATTACCGCTTTTCTTTTCTGCGGAACCTTCGGATGATACGATCCCGTAGCATGCGGAATATCGGACTGCACATAAGGATCGGTTGCCGTTCTATACCAATTCCAGTATGCATCATACTGGCTTGGGTCATACGACCGCCATGAAGGAATATTTATTTCACGTCCCAAGCGTTTCTCTTCCCACTCAGCCAGATAAGCTGAATGTACGGTGGGCCAATCATTTCCACGGTAATTTATGATATCGTGCAACTGTTTGTCGTACTCACAATTTGGGGGCGGTTCCATCGCATACCTGAACTGACGCAACACCCACTCCAGACGATGCATCTCGACAATCCAAAAATAGATCAATGGCATTGTAAGAAGCCCCATAGTTTTTTCGTGCTCAACTATCGGCGGGAGTATATGACGGAATACCTCATAAGGTGTCCAAACCACCTGAGTGTCGACCAAACTGTCGAACTGATCGCGATGTGTCGGCAAATGCCGATGAGGTGTTATATCCGCGTACTGAGTACAATCTTTCCACAAAAAATCAACTGTAGGTCTCTCATCTTCATCACCATCATTCGCCATATCCTGCAGTTCCTTGCGTACGTCTTTAGGAACGAGTCGTCCGACAGTAATATGTTCCCATGCCCACAGTTGCAACAACATGATACACCCTCCCATATTTTTCTGTTTCTTATGCGTACCTTTACACAATGCCCTATAAAGGTACGCAAGAACTCCACTACCCCATGCCCATCTATCTAAAACCGACATGTCCTCTAATAGAAGCAGAGGCAGTGCCGAAACACAATCTCCCGAAGCTTCCGTAAATAATACATCCCCACATAATGCAAGCATGTAGGCTCTACAATACTGCTCGACTTTCTGTTCTGGGGCATCAATTTCCAAATCGGAAAAATTATTTTTCAACCATGTTCTTTTCAATAAAATTTTGCTTCTCCCCTTTCCCTTCAACTCCAATTTCGGGATTTCTTTCCCGAGAAGTTGCCTGACCTTTCCCTTCCGATCAACATCTTTATTATTTAAACACATTGCCTCATCATCCGTCCGCATTCCCAACAAACATGAAACGTCATCTAGCATTATGGTCACCTCACCAATAGGCAGATGAAACGTGTGTGTTTCCGGTCTCCAATGTTCCTGCAGAGCGCTTATCAGTCTGCTGTCATAATCCAGCCAACCCATCCTGGCAGTTTGTAGTAGTGTTGCTTTCTTCAAAAAAGGGGCATACCGATCGTCCCATGGAACCCGCAGAAACATAAATAAATAAAATATATAAGATATATCTGATTTTTAAATAAATAAAATAAATAAAACTAATAATAAATAAATAAATAAAATATACATAAACATAAACATCAAGTAAATAAAATATACATAAATAAGTAAATAAAATATATAATATATATAAGATTTTTAAATAAATAGAATAAATAAATAAAACCAATAATAAATAAATAAAATATACGTAAACATAAACATAAATAAAATAAATAGATAAAACTAATAATAAATAAATAAATAAAATATACATAAACATAAACATAAACAAATAAAATATCCATAAATAAAATAAATAAGATATATACGATATATAGGATTTTTAAATAAATAAAATAAAATAAATAAATAAAATATACATAAACATAAACATAAATAAATAAAATATACATAAATGAATAAATAAAATATATAAGATTTTTAAATAAATAAAACTAATAATAAATAAATACATAAAATATACATAAACATAAATAAATAAAATAAATAAATAAAATATAAATAAAATAAATAAAATATACATAAACATAAACATAAATAAATAAAATATATAAGATTTTTTAAATAAATAAAATAAATAAATAAATACATAACATACATATGATTTTTTTTTACTTTCTAAAAAAAATTATAAATAATATACTAAAAAAAAAAATACCGGAACTTCGTGTTGCCGGTAGCGCATGGGTTTGATAGTTACATCTTCGGTGTTGCTAAATTCGCTCGTCCGATGCATGTGTTGTTGTGACTGAAGCGCATACTTTGGCCGACTAGGTCCCGCGTCGGATGACATCTTTATTTACAAAATAAAATAATATAAATAAATAAATCAAATAATATATTAAAAAATAAAATAATATTAATAAATAAATAAAAACTAATAATAAATAAATACTTAAATAACCCTAAAAATAAATATACATAAACATACATAAATAAATAAATGCATAGCACACATTTGATTTTTTAAACTTTCAAAAAATAAAACTATAAATAATATACTAAAAAATATATCTATAACCAAAAAAATATAAATAAATAATCCTAAACAAGAAAAATAATTAATAAAATAAATATATACATTACCTAAACAACAAAAAATAATTTCAAAAATAAATATGTACCTAAACTAGAAAAAATATTAGAAATTTACTTGTAATTATTATATTTTTTTCTTCTTCTTCTTCTTCTTCTTCTTCGTCTTCTTCTAATAAAATCATGAAAATCATGCAAATCAAACAAATTAGAAACTAATTTTGAGCAAATATCTTAGTTTATAAATCTAATTTCAAACCAACCACACAAATGGAAAACTAATTTTGAGGAAATAAAGCTAATTTGAAATTGAGGAAATAAACCTAATTTGAAACTAATTAACTAAAATAAACCTAATTTGAGCTTATAACTAAAATTAACTAAACCCAAACTCAAAGAAATCAACATACCTTCCCTCTCATTTTTTCTCTTTTTTTGGCCTTTTTTTCTCCTCTTTTTCGCCCTGTTTTTTCTGTTTCGAAAATTTTCGAAAAAACAGTCCAAACGCAGTCAGGGGTTGCGAATTAATGGGCGCTGTTTCGCCCAACGAGCTGGCGAAACAGATGTTTCGCCCAGCCAGCGGGCGAAACAGATGTTTCGTATAAAATGGGCTTAAATTTTGTGGGCTAAACCCACAAAATGTAAAAAAGGGTGTTTCGCCCCGTGACTGGGCGAAACAGACATAGATTCTTTTTTTTTTTTTTTCGGAAAATGATTAAGCACTGTTAGCGGGGGTAAACAGTGTGTTTCGCCCGACCACGGGGCGAAACAAGGCTTAATTATGGCGTAATCTCATTCCGCTTTGTTTCACCCCATTGCTGGGCGAAACTACTTGTGTTTCGCCCAGTGGTTGGGCGAAATGACTAGTTATACAAATATTTTCAAAACTTGGCCATTCTCTTAATTAATTTTTTTTTTGGCCACTTCAAAAAAAAGTCACATAAATGAAAGATTTATGAGAAACTTTGACCAGTTTAGCTTGTAAATCGGTCTAATGTCTCAACTTCTTTTTCGTTTAGCAAAACTTTTCATCTCGCTCCCCAAATTTCATGTCCCGCTTTTTCTACTTCCCCAAAATTTATCTCCCTCCTAAAAATGTCGACCTCCAGAAATTATGATCTGCCCAAAGCAAATTCAGATTGCTCTGTCTCTCTCGATGATGTAAGATTGCGATTTAGGGCTTGTTTGGTTTGAGAGGAACTTAGGGAAAGAAAAGTAAGGGGAATAGAGTAGCGGAAAGAATGATAAAAGAGTTATCTTCTCCTTGCTTGGTTAAGGTGAAGGAAAGTGAGGGTAAATGGAAAGGAAGTTTTAACTAAAATGAAAAAGATTTAAAATAAATATAATTTTTAATTAAATTTTCTATATATAAATTTTCACAATTTTTTAATATAACAAAAATGGCATAGCATTCCAACTTTTTTTAATATGATACTAATATTACCACACACACAAGTTTTGTGTGGAGACTTCTGGAAAACACTGGATACCGTAAAAAAGAAAATCCGGCAGGAGATGGAAAAGTTCTCCATATTTGCTCCCTTTGACTTATTTTCATAAGTGACAATTGGAATTGAAAATATGTTTATTTTCTTATATTTGTATTTGCATGTATTAGGTGTTAATTGAGGTAGTAATTCTTTGGGTTATTTTTTTGTATTAGGTATTACTATTCCTATAAATAGAGGGGTAGAGGTAGAGTTTTATTCATTCTAATTACCACAAACAATTGTATTGTATTTCTCTTTCTTCCAAGTATAAAGAAAGTGTTGAGCGCCGGCGGCCATGCATTTTACCCTCTTTAAGGTTTCCACGTAAAAAAATATTTTTGTTCTTGTGTCTTGCTTTCAGTGTTTGCTGTTACGGGTCGATTCCTAACAACTCACACACACACACACAATATATATATATATATATATATATATATATATATATATATATATATATATATATATATATATATATATATATATATATATATATATATATATATATACATATATATTGTTATTTTTCAATAAATTTTATGGAATATGCAAATTTTTATTTTGCAAAAAATATTTTTTTAAACATGATAATTATAATGATATATTTGATACATTATCATTTTATAATATAGATGATTGAAAAAAATGAGTATTATATTCAAATTTTAGAATATAAAATCATGGTCCTGAAAGTCGGTATCAGTATTTATGTCGATCATTGAACCGGATCGGAGAGCCGGCCGTTTCGGGTCGGTTTAGGCCGAGTCAGATCGGAGTGTCGGATTTTTTATAAAATGTTGTTTTTAAATAAAAAATATTTTTTTTGGAAAATTCACAATAAATTAGAAAACAATACAAGAAACAAATTAAACTTATGTGTGTATAATAATAATAATAATAATAATAATAATAATAATAATAATAATAATAATAATAATAATAATAATAATAATAATAATAATAATAATTGGCATACTTTTTCTTTAAATATGATAATATGAGCAAATAGTTTTTTCTAAATAAATAATATGAGCAAAATGTTGCTGAAAGTTTTTATTTGGGTTTACAAAAAATAAGAGTGCATGTCACGTGGTTTATCTCTTTTATCTTTCTTCACATGAATTCACTGTAGAACAATTAATGCAGACCTCAGTAACCCATATTTTGTGAACAAACCCTAAGTTTTATACATAATAATATAAATCATGCAAATTTTACCACAAACAATCCAACAACCCACTTTCTTTCTCCTTCCTCCCTCCCCTTTCTCTCTCCTCAAGCCTATGTAAACTAAACAATGGCGTTTTTTCATTATTCTTATTCCGATTTTCTTACACGGGTCATAATCCGCAAAAGGGAAGTCAAAATCAACAAAAATCGTCACAAAATCAACAAAAGTTGGTGTAACTGACAAAATTTGGCCGGTTTCAGGTCAACGACCGCTGAATCTGACCCGATACGACCGAAACCGACCCGTTTCGGCCAAAATTAAGAACCATGGATAAAATATGCTAAGTTGAGGAAAAAAATAAAATTAAATAATTTAATGATATTGCCTCAATTTCATGCCATACTTGACATCTTCATTTCTCTTAAATTCTCTTAGTTCTTTTCTTTCCCCTAACTTAACCTTAAATCAAGCATGATTAAATCTTTTTCTCTACCTTCCCCGACTCTACTCCCAAACCAAGCGCCTTAGGGTCTACTAGCATATACAATACTTCTCGCTCGTATCAAGAAGTTTGTTCGTGTGGATAGCAGTAAAGACGTTCATATTTTCGGCGCTTGTGATCTGTTCGGCTTAAGAAGATGATAACGGGTTGTTATGAGCTTCGGTGGAGATCTATTGTGTGTGCGGTAGATGATTTCCACAATATCTTAACTAGACGGTCTTGACGGACGGAAAATCAATTTGGATGATAACCGATTGAAAGACGCTCGGCGGCACGCATGGTTTGAGCATCACAGATTAAGCGTAATCCGAAAAGTAATTTTAAGTTTTATTTCTTTGATTTAACCGATACGCACAGATCCTCAGATTATTTTGGACAAAATTTTTATTTTCCGCTGCGTTTAAATATGTCTGAAATCTAACCTAATACATTTCGAAAAGGTTCATATGGGGGTACACAATAGGGGTATCAGTGGGTCGGGTAATATCCGAACCGAACCGATACCATATCCAAAAAATATTCGGATCCATTTAGAACCGTATCCGGAACCGGATCCATTTTTACGGAAATGGATCCAGATATAGGACTTGAATTAGTAGGTGGATCGGGGTGCGGATCAGGATAATTATGAAATATGAGCATCCGTTTTTGAACCCATAATTTGAGATTTTGATCCATTTCACAAATTATTTATTTATTTTATTGTAATAGAGCTATGCAAAATCTACAAAACTAAACATTTTTTATAATATATAGAAAATATATTAATATGATTATAAATAGGAAAGTAGTCATACAATGTATTTGTGCTATTTTAATAACTGAAAATGTTCTGCATTCATATCCGACAAACCCGAACCATATCCGAATCCGTACAATATCTGAACTGTATCCGGAACCGGATAGATCCATAACCGGATCGGGGGAAAAAAATTGTTTATGAGTATGGTATGTACTATTCGAACCGGATCCGAATGGTTTATACCCCTAGAGTATAACCATATAAAATTAACACATATCAAAACTCAAAAGACTTGTATCTGTGGCGTACTCATTCTGTAAAGCATGATATAGTGTGTATGTGTGCTTACTATTTTATACTCACCCCTACTTTTGAACCTTTCCCATGTTTAGTATTCAATTGCACTGGTTGAGCGTTGACATAAATGTATATTTTATTAATTATTCTAGTGTAATAATACAAAGTTAAGTGCCGTGTATCCTTACGAATATACCACCATTATGCCTAATAAGAAAAATTGGATGTTACATCATTAGTCCATAATTTTCAAATGAAATTGCCTTACCTTATGAAATGATGGAGAGCCTCTAACAATGGCGGAACTTGTCTTTGTTTATAGGAGGGGCCAAAAAAAAAATAATTCTCGCTACTGATTTATACTGGACATTTTTTCTAGAAGGCAAACACATAAAAATACATATATTTACTGAAGTACTACTGATATATATTGTTCTGTCAAAATCTTGTGAGACCATGCCCCACCAGTCCCTGTAAACCTTCCTCACTGCCTAATAGTGTCGCTAATAGTGTTGAGACTAGCATTTTAAGAGGAAAAAAAAAGTAAAGGAGAGGAGAAATTTGACGAAGATTATTTAAAGAATAGAAAGCTAAATATTTGAATGGCTAGATAAAGAGTAATATTAGGAAAATCATATTGTTGGCCACATGAAATGGCGTTAGTTTATTCCCTTTGGACAAGTAGCACAAACATTTCATGCCATTGTATCAGTTTCACGACACACAACCTTTCCCTTTCCTTGATTCAAGCGCCCAGCGCGAATCCTTTGCCTATATGAACTTATGGGAGTAAGAATCTTTCATATGCTCTTATACCATCCCAAAATGCAATGCCTCCTGCCTTTTCTCTTTCTTGTACAACCTCTCTTTTTCCTGTCAATCCAATCTATCCAAATAGAGCTTACTCACATTAACCAACATAGCAACATGACCGAATCAGACGTAATTCGGTATATGGTCCAACGCAGCCACAGCAGGCTTACAAGCCTCTTATCTAAACTTGCTCGTTCCAATTCACCCGCTTCAGCAAGCAAAGCGCAAATGCAAATCCAATATGGCAACTATGAATACTTAATGGAGCTCTCCATTGGTACTCCTAGGCTGAGATATTTGGCCATACTAGACACTGGCAGCGATCTGATATGGACCCAGTGCCAGCCATGCATCATGTGATTTGGACAGCCGACCCCTTTGTTCGACCCATCTCATTCTTCCACATACCGTCAGTTAACTTGTTCTGACATGTTGTGAAAGAAACTGTATGGATTTCATGGAAGCAGTAACCGATGTATGACATGTCGGTACACATATGCATATGCAGGTGACACATATACCGAGGGAATCTTGTCATCTGAATCCTTCATGATTGGGGATTCCTTCCTGGCCAATCTCTCATTTGGGTAAAGTAAATTTGTGAAATAGAATTAATCATTATTGTCTCTAGGATTTTGTATTTCAGTAATATAAGAAAATAACGATTTATAATTCAAAAAAATTATGATACGTGTCATAACTACTCAGTTAGCTGAAAACAGCATAACCAGTCATATTTTATCTGTTGAATAGATGTGGTGATACAAACCATGGTGACGTGCTATCACAAGCTGCCGGTATAGTTGGTCTTGGACGTGGATCCTTCTCTCTAACAAAGCAACTTGGCATAGACAAGTTCTCTTATTGCCTCGCCTCCCCTTTAACAAAATTCAAAAGTATCCTCAAACTAGGCCCCGAAGACCAATTTGCTGACCACACAAAAGCTCGAGTCATTACGTTGGCCCCAAACCCGTACAATGAAAAAATCTTTTATGATATCACATTGAAAGGCATACGTGTTGGAAACACATCGATAGCAGTACCAAACCACATGCTTGCGGTACCAAGTAATAGTAACAATACTGGGGGCATGATCGTCGACTCTGGTACTGCTATTACTTATTTGGAACAGGCTCTGTTTGACATGGTTTTGGCTGCTTTTGTGAGCCAAATGGATCTTCCGATAGGAGATGGCTCCGGCCTTGGCCTGGATCTATGCTTCATGTTGCGGGGAAGCAAGAATATTGATACGGTTTACATACCAGACATGGTTTTTCAGTTTGAAGGTGATGACTTGGAATTAGATAGGGCAAATTATTTTGGAGTCGAAAAGTCGACAAGTCAAATGTGTCTTATGATGGCCGCGTCAAATGGGTTATCAATTTTGGGTAATTTTCAGCAGCAAAATATGAAGGTATTATATGATTTGAAGGCAGAGAAGATTTCATTTTTAAGAACTAATTGCGGTGAAAAAGGGAATTAGAATTAGATTTTTCGACGTTAGTATTAAGTTGAGATGAAACAAGGGGAACAGCGTCAGTTAGTATGAAACATAATACAGAATATGTCGTATATATACAAGTAAAACTGTACTTCTATTCTAAAATAAAGAAATAGAAAAGTAAAGAATAGAGAAAAGACTGGAACAAATCGAATGACCAACTAAACTGTTTTACACGACAAGAAAGTATTTACTAACACAAAACAAAATTGATTGTCAGCACAGTACACAGTGCATACACATTCCTTAGTGACAACTGATGTTCAAAGAACTCTAATTCAGAAGATAAATTTCCAAAATGACAAGTTGATTCTGTCCGTTCATTCAATACCAAAGTAAACAATCACTCAATAAATCACTTCAAAAAAGAAAAAGAAGCGTCGCCCAAAATAAGAACTTCCCCTTTATATTATTTCCCATAGTGAAATAAATGAGTACACAGAAAGCAGTGTTGAGCTGCATTTGCATATCCTTCTAGGCTATTTCATCTTTACAACACCTCAATATCACTTTTCCCCTCCTAAAGAAAAAAAAATCACATTTCCAAAGGCCTCGATTGGGTATTTACAAGGAAATCATGTGTAAATGGTTGATATTTCCTAAGTTTTACCGAGTGCATACGAGATATTTCTCATTCTGCTGGGATGTGTTTCGATGATATTTTGAGATTTTGTATTGATCCATGGAAGCACCCCATTCCCTATTTCTACCAACCTTGAATGTAACTTGGAACACAGGTAACATGAGTTATAATAGAGAGCTCCAAGATGCACTCTCTCCTTCGCCACACCTCGCATGAATCTCTTTTATTCTCTCTACCGATTTGCAAATTCCGCTGCAGCTCCAATCGAAAGAAGCCACACAAACGTTACCAGCTTGTGATTTCCATTCACAATCTGTGTACCACGCATAAAAATCAAGTTACTAGGAATTAAGTATATTAAATACCATGCTTGCAAATCTCGTACTTAACGTGAATTTTTAAAGGATAAATGCACCGTTAGTCTCTGTACTTTAATGGGGTTGCAATTTAGTCCTTGTACTATTGATTTAAACTTTTCGGTTCTTGTACTAATAAAATTGTGAACAATTAGTCCCTGACTTAACGGAAGTAGGCAACACCGTTAATTATTTTTTAAATGACTATTTTGTATTTCAATCTTTACAGAAAAAAGTTCTTTACTTTTACCAAGAAAATAAATTCATAAAAATCATGATGCGCGCAAATTATTTTTATTTTTATTTAATTTAACTAAATCATTATGGTTGACATCATTTAAAGGGGTAAAGTGGTCGTAAACATAAAAAAAGTTAACGGTGTTAGACATTTCCGTAAATTAAGGGAATAACCCTGGACGAGTTATGAAGTACAGACTAACACTACAGAGACCAAAAGGTTTAAATCAACAGTACGAGGACTACATTGCAATTACATTAAAGCACAGGGCCTAAATTGCAATTGCATTAAAGCTGACCTGGCGGGGTACCACAGCACATATTTCTCTCATCGATGTGGTCAACTTCTAGCCCTATAAACCATGCACCTAGTGACACATCTTCATTGGCATATTTGTGCAATATTGGCCTGATTAGAGAAAATAAAGAAAAATAATAATTGCTTCATAAGACCCCCTAAATCAACGATTGCAATAATGTATTGTTAGGGTAAAATTTCAGCGCGAACCAGTGTGAATATATAACATAAAATAGATGGTACAAAATCATTGGATGTATTATATGCATAAACTTTGGGACTTAAAAACTTACTGGTTGATAGAAATATATGTAGCAAGATCCTTCGAAATAGCATATATTTGTCCAGTCGCGTGGCGGAAGTACTTGTTCCCATTTTCACCAAATTTCCAATATTCTGGTTCATGGTACTTCACATTCCTACAAAAAAAAAATTACAGTCACAAAAAATTACGATTTTCAATATGCATGCAAAATTTCTTACTTGTTTGATAGTACAGGACCGGATTTCATGCAACCAATGTATGTTCTGGGTTTTGATTTATGCCTCGCTAAAGTTGTTGCAAGCGTTCCTGTATTTTACATATCACAATACAACAAGTATTAAATTAGGGTTTATTTTATTATCAAGTTTTTTAAACATTTCAAAACAGGTCAGTAGGTTAATAGACAGCGAATTGCTTAATATTTCTACTAGTGAAAATATTTAAACCGATTTATATTTATTCAAAAAGTAGTTAAATAATGTTATTGTGTACCTAAATTGACATGAATATCATCATCGACCTTTACATAGAAATAGGCATCCCATATATCCACAGCAGTACAGAAGAACGTTTTTGTTTTTGCTGATAATTCGTGATATCCCTCTACATGATCCTACATAACTCAAAACATTGTCATAGAAAAAAAATATACAACAAATAAGCATCAATTAACTGCCCGTTTAGAAACCGTAATATTTTTATGATTTAAATAGAAAAATAGCAATTATTCTGGAATTTAAATAGAAAAATAGCAATTATTCTGGAATTAAGTACCAGTCGAAGGAAGTCGTGATGTTGAGAATCCTCTGAATTTATTGCCTTGTCTAAAATACTGTTAGACGTTGCACTGTGACAAAGTAAAAAATTAGAACCAAAAAGTTCAGCTATTGGCCAATTAAGTTCCAATTAATCCTAATTTCAGCAATTGAGACTCAATTCAACCCAGCTTTAGAATGGAGGGTTTGACCAACTTAAATATCTATTGTAAGTAGTGTTAAACTTTGCCAAATTGAGGCTACGTTCAGTTTACTTAAGGTTTATTTGGTCTTATTTGGGATAAAATTGTACCTGTGACCAATCATGAATCGAACAACAATTCCCTTTTGTTCTTCAAGCTGCAGAAGCTTTTCACCTATTATACAAAACAAAACAAAACAAATCAAGGAATATGCAAAATATATACTTCATCTTGTAAGCAACTATTATATATTTTTTATTTCTTATTTGAAAGAGCATAAGAAGTTTTTCAGATCAAAAAGTGAAATTTAGTATTTTACCTTGAGGCATCCAAGTCTCTCTGATAGAATCTCGTCTTTTCCTACTGCTGAAAGCTGTATTAATTCCAATTACAACAAATGCTTTCTTTTTCTTTTTGCTTTGCTTATTTGCAGGAGAATTATTCTTAATAGAAGAATCAGATGACAATTCCTCAGAGCTCCTTTTTGCTGCTAATTCCATTTGTAATGTCGATATGCTCTTATCCAATGATCTAAAATCACAAAATAATATATATTTCAAAGAAATAGCATATGAATAGGCTTTAAGGGGCATAATCATTGAGTATAATTGATTATGGAAATAAAGGAAACTTGCAAGATTGGCTTCTTTGTACTGAGAATCAAATCTTGTCGAATATGAAAAACTTCTTATCTAAACCAATCATACACAAATCCAAACAAAATCGGACGAAATTTCTGACAAATCAACCGAAGCCAACAAAAATAGAAGTATACAAGCAGTCCAAAAATACTAAAAGATCAGATTTATCAAGTTTATACTATGGGCTGTTTCCTTTTCACCTATTTTAGCCCCCATTTTCCCCTTTCCTTTTTATTGCCTTGTTTGATATTAGACATCACAATTTGTTGTAACAAAAGCTGCTAAGTTGATTTAAATTGAGGTATACTTGCATAATTAAGGTTTAATGCAAAAATACAGCGCCATACCTAAGGAGCACATATACATTTCTAACTTTATGTTTGTCATTCTGTTTTGAAATATGAACTATGAAGTTCGATAAAATGCGCTTGAAAGTTTATTTATATTCTCTTTTGCTTCTAAAATTATAACAATGGACAAGTTGGAATAAGCTTACTGTATAGCCTCATGTGTTCTAGTGACCTCGCCCATTATATCCTTATCCCCAGCTTGTTTCTAAAAATAAAAATCAACATTTCTCTTCATCAATAGAGAGAGAGAGAGAGAGATCTAGCTGACCAGAAATTGTAACTTGAACCATCCATTGCTAAGGAAATTCAAAACTATAATAATATAATAACCATTTTAGTAATACAAACTTCACTAACCGTTTTTAGTTCTTGCTCATTACGTCGCTGAGAAATTATCTGATTATTAAAATCTGGCAACGTCCAAAACCTGAAATTTTAAATCAACCAAAAGTCAAGTCAAAACTCAATTAAGAATGAAGATAAATTCTACAAAAAGAAATGGGGACCATCAAAAGGCTTGGATACATTAAGAAGCAGTATTAAGAATTTTCACAAATGCCTATGTGGATAGAAACCAAAAGCTTGAACTAAACATGCACATAGTAAGAAATCATTTTACCATCCAAAGGACCAAAAATTCTTACCAATTAAGCAAATCCAAAATTGTATGAGCCGCAAAAAAACACACCTAGTTCATAATTTCCAAATAAACGGGTAGAGCAAAAAGCCAATTAACAAGACAAATTCAACTTATCAATGTTGAAGACCGTTATTTCATAATTAGACAAGTGCTACGAGTAATTAGAGGAAGATGAAGGGTAGATTTGCATAATTTCATAATAAGGGGATGGTGGAACGTGAGAAGGGTAAAAGAGCAAGTCGAGCCTCATAGCCGTAACTAATTTCCAAAATAGCAAGTGTATGTGTAAGCTCTTTACTTTTATTTTTTCTCTAAGCTCAAAATAAATTCACATGAAAAATCACACTGATTTGGAGGAATTGTTGAAATAAAGTTTGTAATCGAAGGATAAGATTATTTGGAAATATATGAAACTTTTGTCTTTGCTATGAATTTCCCTCTTCTCTCTTCTTAACTCTATTTCTTATGACAACTCTGAATTTCAACAAATTTACCGGAAATTCGCAAGATCTCTCAAATTAGAGTAAGGTTCATGACATTTGGTTTGCTGATCCATATTTTCCCTCAATTAGGTTTGCTAATTGATTTGCTTTAATAATGAAGATCCCAGTTTCAGTTTTTAAATAAGAAAGACAACAAATGGCGTGAAATAAAATGATTAGCATTGCCTGGCATAAAATCAATACAATGACAGCCATAATAATAACAAAAATTAAACAAAGTCGGATCCTTTTTATAATTCATATTCTATATCCCTCAAAACATTTTTAATTTTTAAATTACAGTGAAATTCCCCAACACCTAATAAACCCATTTCAAATCATCATTCAAAAGAGCTCCCCAACTAATCATTGGTTTCCAAAAACGTATTATAAGCAGACCTGTTGGTGAATAGCATCCCCATGCAAAAGCTAAAGATGCAAAGAATTAAAATCCATCTGACAGAAACTTTTCTCTCTACGCTGCTACTCCTACCCTTCATTCAATTTAATTGACAAATGATTCAAGTATCTCTTTTTTCTCTTTGCCGTTACCTCGCCCTTTCTTTTTTCCTTTTTATTTCTTCATTTTTTGCTTTGTATCGGCGACCCAAGGCGGAAGGGGACAAGCTATAGCTTTATGGCCAAGCAAATAACAGGGCGAGATATTAGACGATGATGGTTTTTGGACTAGATTGAATAATTGGAAGAGAAGAAGAAAGAGATCGAGGGGATAAATCCACCATTCATTCCTTAATTCCTGTATTCAAACTTATGTAATGTTAATTTTGCTCTTTAAATTCCTGTACTTCATAAATACACGAGGAAATTCCAATTTTGCCCCTCAACTATTCAAATAATTTATTTTTAATCCTAAACTTTTTATTAGTTCAATTTTAGTCCCTCAACTATTCAATAAGTCTATATTTAGTTCTTCCATCCGTTTAGTACTTACTGAAGGAATTATGCTCTAGACCAAAATATTGGACTAGATATTAGATTATTAGAAACATGTTTATTCAGTTCATATATGAATGAGTGTATGGGTGACTAATATGTTTACATATATTAGATCGATCATGAATGACACTTCGGGTTCACGTCATCAGAATACGTGATTCTGATAGTAGAACTGTGAACCAACGAATAACATTCTAAACCGTCCCTAGTTGATATGTAGGATGGTTATATAGATAAACATACTTCAAGTAAGAAGCTACATATCCACACTAGTATATTCGCAGACTGGATGATCATGTTCTGCTGATCATTGACATAGAGATGTCAAGTCTGGAATATATGTGCATGTTAGAGAACACGTACTGGACTGACCGCACTATGAGAATATATATGGTATATGTCATTAGTGATTTTCATATGAATAGTGTGCTTGTTCCTACGACTTGAGGTCACCATGAATTTATGTATGAGGAACTGCATACTTTAATATGATTTTACGTCATCCGTAACAGAATGATCATTAGGGTCATCATTAGGTATGCACTGAATCATGACGAGGAATGTGAGTGACCAAGATGGGATTTGTTCCTCTCGTTAAGAGAGAGATATCTCTGGGCCCCCTGATGAACTAGGACTGAAGGAAATGCATGGTCATGCTCAAAATGAATTAACATGTGTTGTATCATTTTGTATTTATTCAGTCTAATTCTCGATCAGGAAAGAGACTTTGATCAAACTCAAGGATGACATATTATCGTGCCTTGTGATCAAGACGTATATCGTTGAACAAAAGGAATAATCAAATGTCTATTCAAATAGTTTTATGTTTGCTGATCATTTCATTTAACATGGGTAGTCATGACACCAGTCTAGAGGTTACTCATGACTTACAATCTTTGGAAGATCGTTACCAGCGTTAAATGGAACCTACACGGTCACACATAGAATAACCTCTAGTCGGGAAGGAAATGCCCTTAAATGGTTATACATATGATGTATAAATAGGTGAAGGAAAGAATCGATCATTGGATAATCGATTTGAATGATTGTGCAAAAATCAGCATAGTTCCGTTGGCAACATAACAGTTCTGTTGCCAACGGAAGTTCCGTTGCCAATGGAACAACTCCATTGGCAACATAACTCAGCCAATTTCTCGACAACCAAGTTTTCAGATTAGGAAACCCTATTCCGTTGACAACGGAATAGGTTCGTTGGGAACGGATAAGCGCTCTAATTAGGGTTTTAGTTATGGTAACTAAGCAATCTTTCACCTCCCTCTCTAGTATAAATAGAGGGGCAGTTCCCCTCTATTATACACAGAGCCTCCAGGCTGCCGTAATATAGAGAGAAAGAGAGAGAGAGCCTCCTGAAAGTATTTTCGGACTCGTCTAGCCGAGTCCGGTTATTCCGACGATTCGAAATTCGACGTGGATACGAGTAGAGGTCTTCTGCTTTGAAGACTAGCGAGCGATCAGTTTCTTTACCCTAGGAGAAGCAAGGAGTTCGTTCGAGTCGAGCTTTAGGAGCACGAAGGAGAAGGAAGCAAGACGGAAGTTCGTTCAGATCTACATCCGCTCTCTCCCGGATCAGGAAAATTCGAGGTATAAATTTTAATAGCATAATCTTGTACTTTTATTCCCTTAACGATGATCCTAGGACGGGTTAAACCCATAGGTTCCGCTGCGCATGTAACGTACATGGCTACGGGTTTCCCAACACTTACGTGTCAGTTAAAGTTAACGCGTAAGCAATGACATGTCATATATTCTTGACACATATTTCAATGCGGCAATTGTGACGTGTCAAATATTTAAAAAAAATAAAATTTTATTAATTCCCCCTTTTTCTTAAAATATTATTTCATTGTATAATTTTGTGGTGCATGTTTATTTAAAAATATGTCATTACATACATGTCAAGAATATATGTCATATCATTACTTACGTGTCATATTTAATTGACACGTAAGCACTTAATGGATAGAAGGACCCAAAATAGACTTATTAAATAGTTGAGAGACTAAAATTGGACCAATAAAAAACTGAGGGACCAAAAATGAGTTATTTGAATAGTTGAGGGGAAAAATTGGACTTTCTCTAAATATCTACATCATAGTTCTTGTTCTATATTGCACAATATTGTGCATCGGGTCCGATATGATGCCAACGTAGCCACACGACAAGCTAATTCTAAGGGTACTAATCATTTTATATACATATAATTTTATTATTTTTTTTATTAATTATTTATCCAAAATTTCTTAAATTACAAAAATAATTAATGATAACAAGAATGACGAGAAGATGAATTATCTCTTCTTACACAAATAAAATATGACATCGTCTCTCGCTAATGTTATCACGAGTTAGATTCTTTAGTAAAAAATTTATTTGGAAAAAAAATATGCTTTTATAAAAAATAAAAAATAAAAAGAGCTTTCACTACTAAAAAAACTATAAAAATATTTTAGCAAATAAATAAATAAAGAGAGAAAGAAAATGGACTTCTACAAAAAATAATAATTAAAATCAGGCTTTTAAACATTGGGTCGTGTTGTGACCATGTCCACATCGTGTCCTGTGTTCATGCATTGTGTTGACCACGTTTTAAATTTAAAATAAATATTAAAATGTTTGAACACGCCATGTGATATGTCCGATACGTGTTTATGTCGTGTTAGTTGTTCCATACGTGTCCAACGCATGCAGAATTGAATTTTTGAAGTGTTACCGTAGCATATTTCTTACATCAATAAAAAAAATAACATTGTGACAAATGCGTTTAAGCTGCGCATAGTCCATCACTTGCATCTTAGGTGGAGGTAAATTATGCTATAGTATTTTTTTACATTGCCCGTAGGCTAAATTAGAATTGACACATGTTATGTTTATGGAGTTCTTGTGACGACTATGTTACACATCATAATGTGGCGGGTCAATTTTCATTCATAAGCGCAATTCGCCCCATGAGAGGTGCTTTCGAACATAGCCAAGGATAATTAAAGAAAGAGAGACGAAATAGAATAAGATCGAGTATATTTTTTTCTTTTTTTGAAAGTGTATCCCAAAGAGCTACTAAAGACCTCATTATAGATGCCTACGGATTGTTTAAAAAAAAACGAATTCATTAAAGATTAAAAGGTACTACAAAGATTTTACATTTTACAAACCTCTTTTCCTGATTAAAAAGCCTACTAATTAATTCTCCCTAGATTTTCAAGAACTAAAAAAATCTCTAAAACTAGCTAAGGCTAGGAAAACTCATTTCTATCATGCTTTGTTTTCCCAAACGAAGTTGAGTTGTTTTATCACTTAGTCCATTCTTTCATCACTTCTTTGTTTTATCAAAAACTCTGGTTAAGTTGTTCTTCATTCCATGGAATGTAAATTCATTCCATTCTTTCCACAATTCACAGTAGATTGTTGCCCATATAGGCTTTGCCATATCTTTTTTTTTCTTCTTATCGAGCCTCTGGACTATCAAATGCATGATTTGAGTCGGGAAATATATATTACGTCAGATCCAGAGTATTTGTAAATATTAAGTGGGCTTTATGATTTTGAACTGGAGAGTCCAGTGGAGTATGAGAAGACTGGAGAGGAGCTGAGTGTGGTTATTAGAAATTAGAATAAAAGGGGAGCTGGTTGTAATAAAGAGACTAATGAAAGAGATCATCAAAAACCTTTATTCTTCTTTTTCTCTGCTTTACAATGATTATACTTTAATTGTTCTTTTTTTAGATCTATTCTTTATTTTACAAACTTAATCAAAAACACTCATTTCTTCCGCAAATCCAGATCTTTTCATTCCCAAATCCAGTCAAATCCAATTTGGACGTGACAATCAACAACTCCATGCTTTTCTGGTACTTTTTTATTTCATGCAATACCACCATACCAGAATAGTACCGATGAGATTTTTTTATGCCGCTTGTTGTTGGGCAGATTTCCTCGCAGTCGCGGCCTTTTTAGGAAAAAATTTAAGAAAACAGTGAATTACAACAATATCAAGGCGAAATTAGAGTAATAAAAATGCAATTGAACTAATTCAAAGAATAAAATAAAGAGAAAAGGGAGGATTGAAGGTTAGCTTGGTTACAAGTTGCTTGCAAGGGGCTTTGCCGCTGGTCGATTTACGAGCAGTTTGTTGTTTAATTGAGTGTTAAAAGGGGGGTGAATATGACTAATTTCGTGCAGGAGTGTGGATTTAACTTTTTAAGATTTTTACAACATTTAGGTTGTTTTACTTTTAGGCGGATGGTTTATATTAATTAATAGTAATCGAAATAATGATAAATAAATAAATAAATAGACAATAAAGAAAATGACAAGAATACATAACACACATATATGTTGACGAAGTTCAAGAATGCTTAATTTTGGTTGGTACATTTATCATTTCTATGATTTGAATATGTAAAATATCATAATTTATTTGACTTACTACATTTATAAGATATATTTACATAAAATAATTAAAATCTCACATAAAAAATAATTAAACAAAATAGAATATTCTAATAATAAAATTAAAAATTCATTATCAAAAGAAACAAATTCAACAACTAATAATCATAATAAAAACTATTGCTCAAACATCACTTGCAACCATAGGTAGTCATTTGTGATACGCGAATAATACGGTTCATGATACATTCATGTATAATTCGTATTGAACGTTTTTCTAAGTCGGTCAAATGAAACGAAGACGGTATCAATTCGTTAACTCGGCTCATTGTTCAGAAAATTTTAGTATATAAAATTATTTAAATATATATTTTTTATTTAAAAATAATTGAGAAAATATTATATTTGGTAAAAATTCGGAAAATACATGATGAATTTTTGTCATGTCAAAAATTCGCGAATGAATGCGAATTATTGAAATAAAGACACGAATTTTTAAAAATTCGGAAAATACATGTATAATACATGAATAAAGAACAAGAGACCTTTTATATAACTTTTTCTCTCATTAATTTTGGCGGGAAATTTAAAAATGGATTCCCTCCTTGTGGAATGTGGAAGACATCTATTTTGGAGGTAATTCTATTCCCATCAAATATTACCTACGGAATCCTCGATTACCTTACTTTATTATCTAATGACATATCAAACATAGGAATGGAATCCATCATACTTGGATGCCTTGACATCCTAATTTAAAACCACGAACCAAAGTGAGCGTCTCACAAAATCTGTATTCACAAATGCTGAGATCTTTTTATTATTAATATTGAGATCTTTTGATGAATCTTGAGATCTTCTATTTAAAATCTTTCCAGATTAACATCCAATCAAACAGACAAAGGATTACGTTCGAACGGATAATATTCTAGAATTATATTATTTTATCTCTCTTTTGTTTATTTGTAAATATTTAATTTAAAAAGATTTATTAATATTTTCTCGTACAAATCTTCAAACATGAATAACTTGAGCAAATCTTGTACGAATCTGCAAGTCTTGAAAAACTTGAGCAACCTAGGTTGATCTTGTTGCATCTTTCCTTGATTCGTCGTCTTGAACTTTTGATTTATCTAATCTTATTCATTAAACTCAAATATTATTAGGAGCTAGGAATTATTTTAAACATCATCAAACAGAGAACAAAACATTTTGCTTCGTATGAGCCAATAGCCATCTTTGTTGTTCGTAGAATTAGAATTAGGGTTTTGATTTTATTGGTATTAGGTAGTTACATGTTGTTCTGTGTTTGATGACGTTTAAAATAATTCGGAGCTACTAATCATATTTCAGTTTGTTGTATGAGAATAGAAAATATACAAGTTCGAAATGACATGTAAAAAGTACGCAACACGATCAAATCAAACGATCTCGAATAACTCAAGACGTACAATATTTGGAGTTCGACGAGTGTTTTCTAATAATTTAGGGTGCATTTGGGAATATTTTTATTTTCTGTTTTCCATTTATTTTTCTTAAAAAAAAAATGAAATGTGTTTGGTATGCCGAGTCAGTTTCCATTTTTTTTTTTTTTGCTAATTTGCTGGGAAAAAAAACGGAAATATTGAAACAATGATTCTACGTTTTCAATTTTCCCATTTTGCTTTTCTCTCAAGCGCCGTTGTATGTCAAATACACAAAATCCTTCATTGCACAACAAAAACATATCATAATGACCAATTTTTTTGTCTCTCCCACCACTTCAATTAACAGCAAAAATAATATCTCCCATCAAGCGCTCACGTGCTATATTTTTATGTTTCTCTTTAACTATTATATTTAATATTTTGAGAAGATTTTTTCTTTATTTTATTCAACAAAATCTCTGAAATTTGGAAGATCTCATTAGTGAGTTATAGATGTAGCAAGTTGCATACACTTATAAATATTTTACTATTTACACACATGATTTTATTAATTTTTTGAATAAAGTTATGATTCTAGTTATATTCTTATTATAATATTATTTATGGAATATACATGTTACTGTAAGAATATTTTGAATTGTTTTTTAGTTTATGCCCAATGATTCTTTTTTTTGTGGGAAATAATGCGTTTGTTGTCTTAATTTGCTTTAGAAATAGATATTGAATGTATTGACGCAAACAACTATTTTCAATCTTAAACAAAAACAGTTTTTTGGAAACAAAAATAAAAAAATAAAAAACTATTTTTCGTTTTTAAAATATTAAAAACAGAAAAATGAAATTGATATGAAACGAGATCTTAATTGTTAAATTGAATAAATTAATTAACCGTTAAATTGAATAAATTAATTAACCAAAGAGAGAAATTTATTTAAGAAATACAACACAGTTCCGTTCAAACAGATCTCATGTTCATTTGAACGGACTGAAACGATTTTAGTTTGGAAGTTTTTGTCAATGGTCTATTCGAACGGAGCCTCCATCCGTTCGAACAAAGCATTGATTTTTTGAGCCGTTCCAACAGACCATTATTCCGTTCAAATAGACCAGAGGTTGTTTCCTTTTTTAACTGGCTAGTATTTCCTCTTTAAATGTAGCAGTACCCAATTTTGTTTGTATCCACCAATTCCTTAGCAAAATCAATGCAATTCTCTCTCTAGTGTTTAGTTAAATTACTCAATAATTTCAAGCAAAATTAAGAAAGAAAAAGTTTGTTTATTTGGTTCGATTGAAAGAGATCATGTCACGCCCCAAAACCTAATTATAGAGCTTGAAGCGGAACAACCGCCATAACCATAACTACGAGGCATCATCACCCTTATTCACACAGATACGATGAAACTCTTAATTTATTCAAAATACGTAAATATTCCAATGACATCATTTATTCAAATTAAATTCAATGTCTTACTAAATTAAATGATACAGTACACTACAACATACTAATAAATAATGATAAATGTTTTCGCCGCTCAAGATACCCCGAGGCTTCCCATAACTCTGCTAACCTGGGCCAACAATGAACGTAAAGAGAGGGTGAGTACGGACGCACTCAGTTAGGATAAAAGCAAAAATAAATGAAGCCCAGCCTCCTTCAGATTAACCTTTATATAAACTATTATCGTAATTATCTCCTTATAATTATACTTATATGTATATATATACCCATATTACTTCCTAATTTATAATTCTTAACTTCGTTGATTATTTTTCTGTATTTAATTTATTTCTTTATTTTCTTATTAATTGATATGTTTATCATCGTCAAAAATAATATTCTTTAATTTACTTAATTTTTCCACCTTTTAATTATTGAGTGAGATGCCTGAGCTTGCTACACAAGGAGATCTCACTATCCGTCAGGTTGCCCAAGATTGCTACTTAGGAACCCCTAATGTTGTTGCGAATCCTTGCCCAAGATTGCTACTTAGGAACCGGCCTCTTTCCGTCAGATCTGACTTCTTCTCTTCTCTTCTCGTTCTTCTCTTTACTTTTATTATTTGTTCTATTATCTTATCTTTTTTTCCATTTTATCTCGTATTAATTATATTACCTCTTTTATCTTACCATATTTTATCGTTATTATCTCCTTTTATTCCTTTCGTTTGATGTTTTAACATAATATATAATATTACGGGCTACTTAGTCCCTATATGTATAATTATGACATGTACCAATTATTTATCTTATTTAACCCTCCACCATTATCTATTTAACACCCCCAAATTTATATCATACAAGTAATATAATATATCAAGGGAATAAAATATATATATCAATACAGAAGCAGAATATATCAAGCAATCACAGAGTATACTAATATCGGAACCAAAGGAGGTCCAAATTAAAATTCCCTGACCTGAATGAGCAAGCAATTAACTCTGATCCTTAATCTTGCGCACTTGCAGCTTCTACTACGTCCTCGTCAGTAGATGCCCCTTCCTCAAGTTCGTCTTCTAAGGTGCCGGAGGCTATAATTTACAAATAGCCTCGATTACAATCCAATTTCACACGATAATAAACACACAACAAAACAGACAATCTAAACGCGTATGAATGCATGTGCACTTAAAAAAATAAATCAATTGCTGACGTACATAATTAGATTCCTTGCGTCGAGACGATTAAAATAGACTATTTATTTGCTGGAAACAGAAGTACGGTTTATGAGATATCAATGAAACAAGATTCGGTAGTTCAAATCCCGGATTTTGAAATTCCGGAACTGGACAAATCCGGAACAGTAATTCAGCTCCCGGTTTTTCTGATATGAAATTCAGTTTCTGTTTTCCCAGATTTTGGTTCCCAGTTCTTCTCTTGTTTTATTCTGAAATTCTAAATAGTCTCCCCAAGTTGTACCCGAAATCAAATGCGTGTTTTATCACATAAATAAGTAAAAAAAAAGATAAATCTTCATGCAACATATCTAATTGGAAAAATTTAATAATAATAATAATAATATTATAATAATAATAATAATAATAATAATAATAATAATAATAATAATAATAATAATTTAGGACTTTAAGATAACAGATCTGGTTATTCTGTACAACCAATAAATTATTTGCTAATTTAAAAATATTGAAAAGTTAATTTAAAAATAGATTTAAAATAAGTTTTATGCATCAGTAGCAAATAGAGACAGAACTGGGGGATGAATAAGAATATAAAAGCTTTGACAGAACCACATGGCGAACCTTGATTGGGAGATGAGAAATGATTGACCTACGTGGCAACTTCTGGATGGTCCACGTGTTCCTGTTTTGGTGGACTAATAGGGACAAGGAGACAAGAAAGAAATATATGACCAATGAGGGAGAAACATGTGGCGCCCTTTTCTTTGTGTGTTGGCGCCTCAGAATCCGTGCACAGAAAAAGACAAGAAAGAGGGAGGGGAATTTCGGCTGGTGAAAAAGAAAGGGGGAAGGAAGAAGGCCCTTTATATATGGATTATCATTAGGGTTTTATAAGATCTTATGTGGCACTGATCCGTGCGAAATTTCGTGTCCGAATAGAGAAAAAAAACAGGAAATAGGATTTTGGAATGAGAAATAAAATAGGAAATGAATTTCGTATTTACTACAGAATATTCTAGAGTTATTAGGGAAGATTAAGGCTGAATTTGGGGAAAAATAATATCTAGTATTATTTTCACTGATGCATATTTAATTAGATATTCGAATTAAAGTCGTATCGGTACAGATTCTTGTATGAATCTCCGATTTAAATGAAATCAGTTTCTAAATTCATATATCAAAATAAATAATTTAATGAAATAAGAATAAATTTTATTAAAGCATGCAATTTAGTGAAATAATCAAAATGCCCCTAATGCAATAACGGATCGTTACAGATCAATTTAGTTTGTTTAGATTGAAAAAAATCTTGGTTGTTTTGTCTCGAGGATTGCTACGAGTTCTAAAGTGATTCTCGATTCGAGTTTGTAATGAACACTATTTAGATTAGTGGAATAAGAAACCGAAGAAACATACCCGGAGAGTAGGCAATCGTGAACGTGATAATGATAAATATACCTGTATTCGTATCCGTACAACATTGCAAAAAAGACATTTTCTAAAATAGTATTTTCAAAATTAATATTTCAACAAATATATTCTTCATAAAAAATAAAATTTCCAAAACATCCAAATTTTCTTTCTTGTATTAATACCGCAAATGAAGTAGTTCATATAAAAATCAAATAATTATTGAATAAATATTTTTTATCAATAAATTTAAGGTAATAAGTACACAAAACATTACATAGAAAAAAGGAAAACAAATAGAAAAAAGTAATTATGAAATATTTTTTTTAAATATGAATATAATCTATTACCATTTTAAATAATAAAAAATAATTTTGATTTTGATTTTTTTTTAATAAAAAAAGATGTTGGATTTGGTTCAATTATTGCTGGTAATTAAGCCTAAAATAAATAAAAAAGAAATAAAACAAAAAAATTAATATAAATAAAAAAATGAATGAATTTTAATGAACAAACCACATATTATCCCAAAAAACATAAATAAATATAAATTCAATAAATAACTCACATAATTTTAAACCGATAGTTGATTTTTTTTTGTAAATAGCACATTTTCGTTGATGATAACTAATTACTACTGGTAATTAATCCCAAAAAAAAAAACAACCATAACAAATTCGAAAATAAATAAATAAATAAATTAGAAATATGAGAAATATGAAATATGAGAAAACTAAATAGAAAGTAGAAAAAAATAAACTAGCAAAAAACAACAATAGCATAAAAAAAGAGAAAATATATAAAAATAAATAAAATAAAATAAATAGAACAATTTAAAGATAAAAGAAATAAATAGCAAAAATAAAATAAAATAAAGATAAAAATAACAAATAAACTAGCAAGAAGTAATACAAAAAAAAAAAAATAGATAGAAAAATAAGTAGAAAATATAAAATACATTCACCATTTACAAATCCAACCAAATACACTCTCCACTTATAAATGACCCTATTATATCGCACTTATTATTAGTAATTACTAAAAAACTGCACATAAGAGGAAATAAATTTTAAAATTGAATAAAATTTAAATGTAAAAAATAAAATTATAAATAAATATAAATAAATAAAAGTATGAAGAACAAAACATAAATATTAATATCTATGAAGAACCAATAAATAGAAAAAGGCCAAATAGAAACATAAAATATTATAAAATACGAAATATATAAAATACTAATTTAAAAGGAAAAAAAAAGTAATAAAATTAATACCTTTCAAGACTTTATTTCATCAACCATGAAAAATCCTCTGATCTATGCTCAACTTCAATCAACACAAAAAAGAAAAAAAAAACTCAACTTAGATCTTGCTAAAAAAGTGTTAATTTCACGAAATAGACGAATTATCAGTGGAAAGAACTTGTGATGGCAGACACCGGAGAGATCGCCGGTGAGTCGTAAAGCTACGCACTCTCTCTCTCTCTCTCTCTCTCTCTCTCTCTCTCTCTCTCTCTCTTCTCTCGTGTTTTATGGTAGAAGAGCTGCTAGAAGGTATATTTTTTTTTTGAAATTGTGTTTAGAAGAGAGAGAAAGAGAAAAAATGTAAAATATATGGTTGGTTTGATTTGAAAATTTTTGAAATAAAATAGGCGGCATTTTTGCCTCTTACCGGTGGTAATTGATTTTGAAAAAATTTGAAATTTTTTTGGTGGGATTTTGAAACCAACAAGATTTTACAAAAAAAAAAAAAAAAAAAAATCAAAAACCGGAATTTGGTTTCCCACTGCTTACCAGCGGTTTGCTGACGTCAGCTGACTCAATCGCTACTACCATGGGGAATTCTAGGAGATGTATAGATGAACTCTTTATTTTTTGTGTTAATTAAATATGATTTTTGAAGCAATTTTACATTTTTTTCCTTTTCCCTCATCATGGGGCTAAATTTACTGTGGCACTACGGAAAAAAAATGTTAGTTTTATTTTTTCCCAGATGAAAATAATCATTTTCGCCCTTCCCCCCAATTCTTGACTAGCACAACTCCTAGCATTAATTCAGGAAAATTTAAAATTTTTCCTCTTTCATGAGGTCACCGGGCAAAAGTCATATTTAATTTTAGGAAAATTTTTCAAAAACCCCCTAACTTTTCTGAATATTATCAAAAACTCTTATCTTTTTAGATTCCTTCAAAAACCCTCTATCTTTTTAGCCTTCTTTAAAAAACCTCTAACTTTTTTGAAAATTATCAATAACCCCCTCTCATTTAGTTATATTTTTTAAAATGACAATTTTACCCCTCTCATTTTAGTCTAGTTTTATTTTTATTTTTTAAGTGATATTATTATTTTCAATATTCCAACTTATATTGAAAAAATTATATATTTTACAAAAATGTACAAAAAAATAAAAAAAATTAATTAGAATATTTTTTTAAATATAATTTGGTGTAAAATGGCAATACAATCATAATCCTACAAAAAATATAAGAAATTTGCAAAAAAACCCTATATTATGTCTAAAATACAAAAAAAAATTTAAATATAATTGGAAAAAAACATTATGAAAAATATTTTTTTTGAAAAAAAATTGTTCGAAAAATATTTTTTTGAAAAATAAATGTTTCAAAGATAATATTTTAACAATTTTTTTATTAAAAATATTTTTTATTTTTTTATAAAAAATATTTTTTTCTTAAAATATACATTTAAAAATATTTTTTTAAAAATTAAAATCTTTTATTTTTTAAAAAATATTTTTTTAAATATTTTTTAAAAAAGAATATTTTTATAAAAAAATATTTTATTTTTATAAAAGAATATTGAAAAAATAAATATTTTTCCGAAACATGAATGTTTTTGTGAAACAATTTTTTTTCAAAAAAAATATTTTCATAATGTTTTTTTTTCCAATTATATTTAAATTTTTTTTTTGTATTTTAGACATAATACAGGGTTTTTTTTGCAAATTTCCTATATTTTTTGTAGGATTATGAGTGTATTGCCATTTTACTCCAAATTATATTTAAAAAAGTATTCCAATTAATTTTTTTACATTTTTGTAAAATATATAATTTTTTCAATATAAGTTGGAATATTGAAAATAATAATATCACTTAAAAAATAAAAATAAAACTATACTAAAATGAGAAGGGTAAAATTGCCATTTTAAAAAATATAACTAAATGAGAGGGTTTATTGATAATTTTCAAAAAAGTTAGAGAGTTTTTGAAGAAGGCTAAAAAAATAGGGGGTTTTGAGGGAATCTAAAAAGATGGGAGGTTTTTGATAATATTCAGAAAAGTTAGGGGGTTTTTGAAAATTTCCCTTAATTTTAATTAAGATGTTAACACTGCTACCAACCAACCAAACTCAAAAAATAGGAATATGCACTTTCGCTAGATGGTTGGGCGGAATTTATTCAGTTTCGTCTAGTCATTTGGTAAAAACTCTAGTTTTGCAAATAAAATTGATTGAACGCTTGCTGAAGCTAATTAAAAAGAAGTTGAAAATCTGCAGGAATATTATTAGTTAATATATTAACTAAACTGGGTGAATATTGTCTATGGTCCAAATGTCAAGAACTTATTAGCTTTTATCCAAGTAACTGAATTTCTGATTGCAAACATAACATTGGCATGTGGCCACACAACCGTCACCCATTATCCCCTAATTAACCCCACCCATACAAGACAGACGGCGCTCACAAATCCAGAGAAATGATTTTAGGATCTCTTCGTTGTTATCCCCTTAGCTTACCCCGTATTACCAGGCTGAAATTTTATTCCGTCAGGGCGGATTCCGTTATTACCTCCCAAGATAATGGCGCACTTCTTTCAAAAAACCTTGAACAGCTGGATAAGGAGCTGAGAGAAGGGAACGACAAGGCAGCTCTATCTCTCGTTAGAGACTTGCAAGGACAGACTGGAGGTCTTCGGTGCTTTGGAGCAGCAAGGCAGGTATCCTAATTATTTTTCTAGAGCATCATCATTTTAAAATTTTAATATGCTATTTCTTGCCTCAAACTTTATTTATTATGATTATCATCATTTTTGTTTATCTATAGTATTTTTTTTATGTGCTTAGGTACCTCAAAGACTTTATACCTTGGATGAGCTGAAGCTAAACAGAATAGATACATCCTCATTTCTGGCTCCAAACGATGAAACTTTGGGCTCCATTGAGAGAACTCTTCAAATCGCTGCAGTTTTCGGTGGTCTTTCAGCATGGGCTTTATTTGACCTTTCCCAAATTCAACTTCTGTTTATTTCAGTTGGCCTGTTGTTTCTCTGGTCGGTTGATTTGGTGAGTTACCTTTGTTTTTGTTTTTGGCCCTTCATTTTGCATCACCCAACTTTTATATATGTTGTTTTTTTTTTGCATAATGAAGCACCGATTTGTATGATTAGGTTTTAATTATGCAAGCAAACCGCAATTTGATCCTTCTCCATTCAAAAAAATAATAATAATAATACTGGCTGGTATTAGTCACAGCCAACTGGTATAAACTAGTATTCTAAATTCATCTAGGGAAATTTTCAGAAAAATCTCTATGAATATTTTGGAAACGCTCCTCCTACATTTTTACTTGCTCATTTCCACCTCTATAGAGTGGAATGAATTGCTTTTACCTCCCATAGAGTTAACAACTTCAACATAGAATTTAGTTAGATTTTTTACCAAAATATCCCCCATCAAATTTTTTGTTTGTCATATTTTATTTTGCATAATGCAAATTATATATAAAGGAAAATCGTGACGAAAAACAGAAATAATTAATATTTTGCCATATAATAATTTATGATAAAAATATTATTTTTTTGTCCTTTTTGATGTTTTATTTGCCATTATTTATTATTTTGGACTTAAGAATATAAATTCTGAAAAATAAAATGCTTGGTGGTAATTTGGTCGAAAAATAATCTAACAAGGTCCAGTGTTAACCAATTTTAGTAGAAAATATGGGGGAATTTCATATTACGCCATCCAAAAAACTCAAAATAACAAATTGACCCTCCCAAAAACTAATAATATCAAATATGCCCTTCCAAAATTGGAAATATCAAATTTTCCCGTCTAAAAGTCAACTATATCAAATGTACTCAGCAGCTAAATTTGACCACACTTTTGATATAATATAAAATTACTATATGTCCCTCAATTAGAAAAAAAATTTAAAAATCATTTTCTCCCTACTTCTAGAGACAACAATAATATATGTGTAATGTAAAAGAACTATCTACATGCTACATCTACATATTTCTATCCAAACAAACTAAATCCAAAAAATGGTCAGGCACAATTCCAAGTCAAGAACAAGGATATGAGCAGCTTTATGAATTAAAAGGGTATTTTCTCTAAAATAATTAAATCCATATATTTAACCATGATTAACATAATATTTCTTAACCTTATCTAACAGTTTGGACAAATTTGATATTTTCTATTTTTGAAGGGTAAATTTGATATTTTGAACTTTTTTCAAAGGGTATATATGAAATTCTCCCAAAAATATTCAGTCCACTTTGTGGTAGAAAAATAGGTGGCTTTTTAAAAAAAATCGTCAATTCATTTATTGTTTGTTGCTAAAAATAGTAAATGATTAAAGCTTTGTAGATCTATTTTAATGGAGGTGTGAGGAACTTGCTTCTTGACACAATTGGCCACAGTATAAGCAAGAAGTACCGCAACAGGGTTATTCAGGTAATTGAAAATTTGAGTTTTCTGGCCATCTTTTGAATTCAATTGCTACCTTGGTAAATTATTTTTTACTGTATTAATTTATGTTGTTCAATGGATTGCTCCTTTCACGTCCTAAAGTTGATACTTGATGTGAAGATTGAATTCTTCATTAGGAGATGATACTGTGCGACGGTACTGTAGTACCATGTAATGACGGTATATATAAAAACTGAAAAAACATATAAACTGAAAACAAACAGTATATAAATGATTCATTTGGTAAAACAGTATATATTTTAAAAAATGAAAACAGTATATAAAGACATATAAACTGAAAACAAACAATATATAAAAATTCATTCGGTAAACAGTATATATTTAAAAAAAATAAAAACAGTATATAGCGTATATTGAAATGCGAAAACAATATATATTTTCAATCCGTTGCTATAGAGTAGCTACAGTACCCTGTCGTGATTTTCCATTTCCCTTCTTCATATAGTGCACTGGGATCATTATGCTGAAATCTGCAATTTAATCATTAGAATCAGGTAATTGTTTTTTCATGAGTAAGGTAAAAATACTGCTGAAATTATCACAATATACCATTCAACTACCATTTTGCTTACGAGACTTTCATATTATGAAGCCTCAATCAATCCATAATGTTCCAACTACACACCAGTTCCTCTTTTTTCCTTCCACGAAGACTTCCTCTAATTTGTATTTGTGAACGTTATGGATGGTAAAAGTTGGTTGGCTATGGGAATCATTCAAAAAGGAAATTCAATTTGGTTGATTATTGTAACCATTCAATAGATAATTTTCACCATGTCCCTTGGAACTTGAGAAATATCATGTCTATTACCATAACACCTACAACATATCACATATGACCCTATAAATATTTTTGCCTATTATCTTTAATTTTTATAAACTAAGTTAGATTTTTATTTTCATAAAAAAAACGTAATAGGAGGATGTCGGTTGGTGATATTCCACATTCTTTAGGGATATATGCATGATAATTTAAGATTTAAACCAGCTTACAAAAAATGTTCTTAACAATGAACCAAACTTTTTGTTATTCTAGCATGAAGCAGGTCACTTCCTGATAGCTTATTTGCTTGGAGTGCTTCCAAAGGGTTACACCATAACAAGCCTAGAGACCTTACAAAAAGACGCATCACTCAATGTCCAAGCTGGCACGGCCTTTGTGGATTATGAGTTTGTTGAAGAGGTAAGCTTTCATTATTTCCTTGCTTTGTGGGGGTGTATTTCAAGTTTGTTTCGGAGGGAAAGGGAAGGGAAAATGAGGTGAAGGAATGAAAGGAGGAAGATAATTCATTCACTCCCTTAAATTTGAGTTACAATATGGAGATTTTGGTGTCTTTCATTTAAATTGTGTACTTCAATTCACCTTATTTTTCCCTCATTAGTAGACCACATGCCAGAAAATATAGAAGTCTCAAAATTGTCAGAATTACAATTCTAAGTTGTCAATTATTTCAGCAACTGCCTTTGTTTTTTGCTTAAATTCTTTTTATTTGTTTTCCTATTATTCTATTTTCAAGGTTAAACTCTTTGTAACTTCGTATTTCTCGTCAATACAACGGTAGGCTATTCGTCAACTATTAAAAAAAGTACAATTCTCGTTTCATTTTCTAGTAAATTTTCTGATTCCCTTGTGGTCTTGATAGGATCTGATAGAATAGGACAAACTAAATAGAATGCAAGGCATTTTGAACCTAATTCATTGTGTATGTTGGTGTCTTACATTACGAGCTCATTGGTCGTATATTTCTGAATTTGATCGTAAATTGTTTCTATATTTGCAGCTTGACTCGGGAAAGGTTTCTTCCAAGGTATGAACTTTCCATTGAAGACTTTTTAACCCTACTTCATTACTTAATTTCATCATAAATCGTAGTATGGAAGAGATGATATTTTATTATTCATTTCTTAGTATTGTCAGATTTGTTTGGGTCTTTTTTTGAGGGACCTGATATATCACGACAGGGGTTTCCCGTCGTGTAGCACAACGATAGTATATATATAGCTAATAGACAGTGTACAAAATTGAAAAAACAGTATATATAATTAATTTTCTATAACAGTATATATGTAAACACTGAAAACAGTATATATATAGAAAATAAATAGTATATTAAAAAGTAGATAAATAGTATATAAAAATTTCATAGAGTAAAATAGTATATAGAAAATATGTATACAACAGTGAAAACATTTCACATTTCTCTTTTTTATTGATGTGATTTTAGTCGGATTTAGTCATTGGTGGTTCCGTTCTGGAATTAAGTCTGAGTTAGTTACAAACATCTTGATTCAGGATGTTTTGGACCTTGAGTGGTAAAGGCACTAATCACAATAGTTTGAACCTTCATGAGTAGATCAATGTTGACCTAATTTTGAGTTAATTAGCTAGTTTGTTATGAAGGTTTTGGTTGATTTGGGTTTGATTTTAAAAATAATATTGGGTCTCACATTGGGTTCAGAAAATCTGGTCGATGTTCAGGCGAGGTCAGCGTATCTTGCTAGATTAGGCATGACAATGACATGGGCCAGGATGTACAATCCAGTCTCAACCTAAGAATATAACTTTCCATTAACCAAAATAGAATACTTAACAAGCTTATTTCATTTCCTTCTGATTATATATATCCACTTCCAAGTTTTCTTCCGATGAAACTACTCATAAGTTTTGCTCACAAACAATCTTTGTTGTCAGATGTTAAACAGGTTTTCATGCATCGCGCTGGCAGGCGTGGCAACCGAGTACCTTTTGTATGGATATTCTGAAGGAGGACTTGCTGATATTGCTAAGGTTATCTCAATACTCTTCTATTACACGACCGGACCTTATTTTAACGTAAGTTTATTACATTTTAATTTGCTTTCAATTTTTGAGATGAGTAGTTGGATGGATTGTTGAAGGGCTTGGGTTTCACGCAAAAGAAAGCGAACTCACAAGTGAGATGGGCAGTTTTGAATACTATTATGATTCTGCATAGGCATGAGGAAGCGAGGTCACGACTTGCAGACTCTATGTCTGTAGGGAAATCAATTGGATCTTGTATTAATGTCATAGAAAGCAATATTGGTTCAGAAGATATTTAACGAGCAATTAAGCAGATGTTGGTGATGAGATAGTGTAATTATGTATCAGTTTAATTGTTGCAAGCATAATATTGTATTGAATTTGATTGTTTTGTATTCTTATGTCCATATCAGCAATAGAGGATTTTATGTTCTGGATCTTTTTGTGCTAATGTCATTTGAGATTATGACTGTATTTCATATGTTATTTTATCGAAACAGATTTGTTCTTTGGTTACTTCTTAGATTTACAAGAAGACATGAGATGATAAAAATACTGTACCTTTAAAAAATGTCGAAACGTCATGTATGAAAGGAAAATATGATCAATACCCTCAAGGGCAATATTAGATATACTATGAAAATTGTAAAAAAATCGTGTATGTCCCTACAAAACAAGTATTAATTTAATCTTTTTTTTTCTGAATTGTAGCCGATTCGGCTACTAAGACTTTCATTAAATAATAAAAAATACTACAAACATATTTTCAAGCGTACTCCTTTTAGGAGCTAAAGGGGTCAAATATAACAAAGTTTCATTTTCATAAATAAAACATAAGAAAATCTAAGCTGCGCGATGGCTATTAAGGCTTGTCTGTAATCTACTCTCGCAACGTTGTATAGTTTTGCCTCCTTCCACATGGGCTTTGTCGAGTATCTTCAAACAATTATTTTTAGTGTTTCTGAAGATACGATAATTTTGCTCTAGGTTGTACATGGGCTTTGTCGCAACGTTGTATAGTTTTCCCTAGGTTCTGCCATCCCTTTTCCGGCATTGTGCAATGGCTTAGACATCCAGTGCATAATTCTTATCGGACAATCTAAACTTGGTGGAGTCCTTGGTTTAATCTCAAACTGGAGATGTTAGATTTATCTTCTAAAACTTGAGATATCATGATTGCACTCCTAAAACTAACATCAAATTCAACAATATACAACACATCCTTATTAATCTTCTCGAGTAAACTCAAAATAATAGATGTATAAACACAAGAACTGCAAAAATATCAAATTTGGTCCTCCGAAGTATATCATCAAATTATCAGTTGCATCCTAGTAAAACTGAAGAAAAATGAGGATGCATTTTGTTCAAGGCACAATTTCATTTTAATCCTACAAAACATCAAAATAACATTTTTTTTCAAGTACAATTAAAATTACTACGCTGATAACCCAAAAAAGGAATAATTTCTAATTTATCATGCACGTATATTCAATAAATACGATATTATAATCCTGAAGCGAGCACGTGTACATAGTAGTTTATCTCAAAGAACAGAAACACAGATCTCTACAAGAACCTTTCATTTAGTTGAACCTTTTATTTTGTGCTCTAAATGCATCTTCATCCAAAATCAAAGGTGGAATGCTCCACTTTCCACAACCATTCACACTATATACGCCCCCTGTGATTTAAAGCAGTTATAGAATTTAATAATGAATAAAATATTAAGGATTGCAGTACCTGATTTTGGTACCATTTTTTTTATTCCCTACAAAACTTCTGCATGTAATGGTTGTTGGGTGAAAAAAACTTTGTTTACTTTTGCTTTGTCTTGTGTTGTTTTTTTTCCTTCGTAGACGCTACTTTGGTTAATTAAATTCTGTTTTATTTTACCAATTTGTCTATCCCAATAATTGTTCTTCCTTACACATCATATCAATTTATATCTATCAGTTATTATATAATCTTTTGATTAACATTCACCTTCTAGCCTTGGTAGGTGCCAACAAAAGGTTTTCAAACATATGCCCTATATTTACGTCATCAATGCAAAACCGAAATCCTCTTTGTTAATTTTGTTTAAAATTTAAATTACTAATTTACCTTCTCTTGTTGCCTGTTCGCATCTTTTCTGGTAATTTTCTGATAGTTTAGGATCTAACTTGCTTAATATGGCCTCATACTTCTCTTCAGCATCACTAATACACTTTGCCTGAAAAGTTAAAAATAGAAATTCTGTCAGCCAAATATTTGTCATATAACTCCCAAATATTAGTAGTTCATATAAAATATAGTGATTATAAGAAAACATATGTCAAATCCATAAAACCATCACTACATAGTAATTGACAAAAAGATAAATCACCTTCCTATTAAATAAAATGTATAATGAGTCACATGATTTATTAAAATGACAACCAAACTTCTATATGATTTGCATTATATTTGGATCTTTTATTTTTCAAAAACCTAGTTTAACCCTCATTTGTGCAACGCTGATTTAACCGAATTAGTCTCAATTAACCATCAATTGCACATTTAAGCCAACCACCCTCAAATTTACCCTCATTTGTACAACTACAAAGAAAGGACTCAAAATTGAAAAATTGAATCTTACAAGCATTTTGGGTGCAAAAGAAGCTCCATATAGAGCCAAAAACATGCGAAGAATATTGAAAGTATTGTTCATCACATCATCCTAAATATATGCATCATTATGATTTAAGTGCCCCTTTTGAAGATGAATAATCACTGAAAAGCTCCAAGCAATATAAAATCATACCTCATAGTCGTACCTACAATGGCAATTCAAATTTTGACGTTTAACAATTAAACACACTTTTAATTTATCAAATATGAATTTCAGAATTTGACTATAAACATTTGTTTTATATACATACGATTTGTTCGAAATTAGTTTTCATCATACTTTGAGACCTCTACCATAGAAACCAGAAAATCTATCAAATTTAAATTATTGGTTCTTAATAGTAAATATAGGATTATTATTAAGATAGAGTACATTACTTACAAGTCATCAGAAATCTCCACAAGGAATTCAGATAAAGAAAGGAACTCCATATGCAACTCATTCACCTACAAAAATGAAATATTTAGCATCAAAGGATTCTTGTATTAAACCCACCTAATAGAACATATGAATTGGATCTAAAGTAGAAAATCATAAACGAATTTAGCTTGTACAATATGGAATAGTTAATTAATTAATTGATTACCTCTTCGCCTGTCAGCTTGTATAACAAAAGACTCAAGACTCGATAGTCAAAAGATTTGAGTTTAATCGCCCGCATTACATCTTCCATTAAGATCTGTACAACAAAAATTAAAAATAAATTAAAAATAAATTAAAAATAAAATAAAGGAAGGAAGTAGGATATATCAGAACCTTTTGTTTTCTTGCTAATGCTTGACATAGTTTTACTTCAAGAGCCCAATACTCTAATCCTGATTTCAGTTCATCACTTATTCTACAATATAACAATAAATAAATAAAGGTAAATGTTCAGTTATTCTATTAGGTCTAAGACCATGCCTCAGCCAAACATAACAAACATTAACTATCTAGTACACAAGCACAATATAAACAAACAAATTATGTTTATTACGAGAAGCTCTTTTGTGCGTTATAAAATAAATAAACTCTAAACCCTAAAACGTAAAGGGAGGTTTCTATAAACCCTAAACCCTATATATAAGGCAAAATTTTGAAATTGAAGTGAATATGAAGCTAAATAAAAGAAGAAAGAAGGACCCACCTGTCAGTACAAAGTCCACGGTTTTGAATTATACTTATAAGAGCATGAAATGGATCAGAACTATAAGTACTATACAGAGATCTTTCTCCAATATTTTCTTCAATCTGAGAGCCCATATGCAAATTCTTTTCATTTGAAGTGTCAAGCTACATTTAGTGATGCCATTTATGAATAATTATATATATATATATATATATATATATATATATATATATATATATATATATATATATATATATATAGATAGAGAGAGAGAGAGAGAGAGAGAGAGAGAGAGAGGGGATGACTAAAATACCTTGTATTTTGATGAATTTTGATGATACATGGTGGCAATGATATAATATTCCGATTCTTGTGAAAATTAATCTACAACATATTCAAAACATATATATTCCATCCGTACGGTTGAAATTTGATTTTTTGATGAATTTTGGTCACAAGCAAAATCCGGACTTTGCTTGTACAAGTTGTTTAGTCATCCCCTCTATATATATATATATATATATATATATATATATATATATATATATATATATATATATATATATATATATATATATAGTTTTACCTTATTTCTCTGTAGAAAAAGGTTTATTACCAAAGATTACAGTATGGTACAGTATAGTCTGAGTTTCTTTAACAATAGAAAATATTGAATATTGATCATGATGAGGGACATAAGGTACAACTGAATAATCTTAGAGCAAAATAACAAAAAAATATAGTAGGCCCATACTTTGCTCTCTATTGGATGCATGTTAGTACCACATTAAATTCCCATGCATAATCAATACTCAAGATTCAAGAAGAATGAAACGAAATATTTAAAATATGAATATAGATAATATGAAAAACCTGGTATATATAGCTCTCAATAAAAGAGAGGAAAGGAAGGAACTTAAAAATAGAGTCTGGACGGTTCGCATCAATACCATGAAACATAAAGTATGACCTGCACTGTACATTTAAAATAAAAAGGAAAAAATACATCACAATTACAGCAAAAGCACAATTGGACCCAAATTTAGAAAAGCTAAATCGCAATTAACATTAATTCAGCAATTAGACTCAACTCAACCTCAATTGAGCCGTAATTATTTCTAATTTGTGTAATTATTAAGCCTTCATTTTACCTAATTTGGTCCACATAAGCCTCTTATAAATTAAGTTCCATTTTCCTTCATTATTTTGCACAGAGCTAACAGAAGGACCATGTGACATAATAATGAATTTTAATGATCAATGGAAGTTTTGAACTTTATGATCGAAAACAATCACAGGAAGACACATAAGATGAAATTTTTTATTTTTCTAAAATTGAATATTTACTCACAAAATCCTCAAGGGTAGAGTTTGATCTTTGCATTGCATCCAAACTAATCAGGGGCATTTCCGTAAAATCTGGCTCCATTTTGTTGTTGGTTTGAGGTTCTGAAGGGATGCCAGAGTTAACATCCATTTTCTCTGCATTTAGTAAGAAACCAATTATTCAAATTGACCATTAAAAAATGAGTAAAATTAAGTTGGCATCGTTTGTACGATTGTTAAATCTTCTTTAATTGAGTGATAGGCGAATTGACAACAGTTAAGTTTATATATGAGCTGAATTATGCATATCACACATTATGCACCAGATTGGAACCATATAGAACTAATGTTTGTAACTTTGTATAATTGACCCTTCATGAGACAGCTCTTTCATTATTTTTTACCTTCATGAATTTCAAAGCAGTTCAACTCGTCAAGAATTTCTGTATTAACCTGATTTCAGAAAAAGAAAGAAAATGAACATTCTAGTGAAAAGTCATCATCATGTGAGATGCAATAATTTATAAACACTATTAAAATAAAAAAATGAACATAAATAGATAAATGCTTGAATTTCCCAACTGAATTTTCTAAAAGCATATTTGAGTTTAATCAAACTTGCCTTTTTTAGAAAGTCTAATACCAAAGAGTGCTTCTTTTCTATACCAAGCATGCCACATGGTTGTTCCTATATATAACGGAAGGAATAAAAATTGGTTACAAATTGAGAATTAATTGAACAAAATGTATGAAAGGGGAAACAGAATACAAAATTATATGACATGGTGGTATCATATTGGGTCAATTGAGGTATATTTCAAACTGAAATTTCTTATTTGCACATCAGAAGGGTTAATTAATTTAATCGTGGAGCTCAATGTATCAGTATCCTATCATGTCGTCAAGGCAATTTACATAATGTACTGACTGAAATTAAAATCCTCGTGGAATAATAAAAAAACAATCAAACTCAATTGAACACAAGCAAATTTGAATTTTGGCTTTATCTAATTAACTGAAAAAAAAAATATTAACAATACAAGTGTGGGGTTTGGCTTTATGCTACGAACACAAACTTGTGCTTCGAAAACCATTTTGAGCATTCATTCCACCTTTTTGTCTTAATTAGATTGGACTAGTTTGTTCAGCTCATGTAACACACACACACACACACACACACACACACAGAGAGAGAGAGAGACGAAAAGGAGAAGGAAATGTGCGAGAAATCGATCACAGTCAAGATCGCTGGAGGTAAGACCGTTTGCGTCAATGAAAGAAAGCATGCGCTGCACTTTCTCCAGCTTCCTCAGTTCTTCCATTGTTGCTGGGAGTTTCGAAGAGACGGGACGACGTATAAATATTAGGGCTTAGGCCCAAATAGTTTGGACTGACAACTTTGATCAGGCCCAAATAAGAAGTTAAAATTAGTTTCAGCTTTTAATATGCATTATTATTTTTAGTGCTGCAACAGCCCAGTCACCAATATATCTCATCTATTGTTATTTCTTAGTATTAGAGGTGGCAAATGGCGGGTTAGGTCGGGACTGCAGATTTGAGTCCTTCGGATTTCAGCTCATTTGGATTACGGATTGTTCAGGTCTCAGGTCACTCAAATCTCAGGTCATTCGGATGTCAGATCATTCGGGTCTCAAATTGGACGGTTTCGAGTTATGGGTCAATCAAGTTGTGGGTCCTTCGGGTCTAAATTCATATATGTTTACAATCTAGTCATAGGACATCCAGATATTAGTTTCGGGTAATTTGGTTACATGGAATTCAGGTCTAAGTTTTGAGTATTTTAAGGTTAGTATGTCAGATTCTTCTGGTCTGTATTATGAATTAATGAAGTGTTTAGGTCAATTAGAATAATATTTCGGATCAATCGAGTTAGTACATTTGATTAGATGAATTTGTCTTTTATTTTTGGGTCATTGTGGATAATATTTTTAGTTAGCCTAAATCATATGACACATTTTTGATTATTACTTCATAGTTTTACAAAACTAACTAGATGATACCCTCGCTCCGCTTCGAAATATAAAAATAATTAATTAATAATTTGCAATTATAATGATAAGTTTCATATTCTAAATTTTTTAAATGACACATATAATATATAAATTTTGAGAAAATAAATTATACCTATTTTATATTTTAAGTCTATGTCTTATGAATTTCAAAAGGTCAGAAGTTGTTAAATCTCTTGAAGTAAATAGTTTATTATTTATTTATTCACTTAATAATATGAACTTTTAAATCTATTATAAGTTATGTTGAAATTATTTGATATACAATATATTTTGAAGTGCCCTAAAAAATATATTTTGAAGAGTAATGAAAATAACTAAATTGTGCTAATATGATAACAAAAAAATTATAATTCAAGGATATAGCAAGAAACAAAAAAAAATTATAACTAATTTAGAAATTATATATAAAATATTAGTAAAGTAAAGGGGTCAAAGTGTAATTGTTACACATTTGAAGAAGCTAAAAAGAACCACTGCTGAATTTTTCTTCATGAGAGAATTTTGATAGAATTGATGTATTTTATTGTGTATTGAATGGAAATCATATAATAAATAAAAACTCGCTACAAAAATGATAAAGTCAAAAAGATTTTATATGGCAAAAAGTGTTGGTTGAAAGGGTGAATTTGGGCTCGTGTAGGATTTGATGTGGGTGTCTAGAAGCTTAGGAAATATAATTTGTTTCACTTTTGATAGAAAAAATGTTACAGAGAATCCGTTCTGTTACACGTTTCAACATCTCAACTATTTCAATGTTGTTAAAGAGAAGTAAAAATATAAACAAATATATAAATTTATGAAAGAGTATATTGCTACTATAAAAACAGAATAAGATATTATTAAACAATGAGAAAAATCTATTTTTGACACCCCAACTATTCAATTAGTTTATTTTTGGCCCTCAACTTTTTATTGGTCCGATTTTAACCCCTCAACTATTAAACTAGTATCTTTTTTGTCCTTCCTTCCGTTAAAGTCTTATGTGTCCGTTAACTTGGCACATAAATGATGATTTGATATGTAATTATAATGTAGCAATTGTAACATGTCAATTATTTGAAAAAAGTTAAAAATTCTTAATCTCCTCCTTGTTTTCTCTCGTATTCTTTCTATATTATATTTTTCTAAAATTTGTTCCTTAAATTTGATTCAATATAAATTTTCTTCATTGATTAATTTTTTTTAGAAAAATATAAGATAGAAAGAATAATAATTATCATGTCATAATTGGCACGTAATATTACATGCCAAATCAATGCTTACATGTCAACTTAACAGACACATAAGCATTTAACGGATGGAAGGGCAAAAAAGATTAGTTTAATAGTTGAGAGGTTAAAATCGAGCCAATAAAAAGTTGAGGTGTCAAAAAGAGCTAAATGAATAGTTGAGGAGTCAAAAATGGATTTTTCTCCAAAACAATATATAATACTAGCATAATAATGAAATCAACATTTTTGTGACAATTTTATTCATTAATTCAAGCTCAGGTCATTCAGGTTCGGTTCGTTAGGGGTGGGTCACCCAGGTTCGGGCTATGAGTCAATCAGGTTCGGATCGTTCGGCTCTCAGATATTTCGAATTTTGGTTCGGATTGTTGTTTACTAGAGGCCTATAGGGGGGTTACAGGACTAATTTCGTGCGAAAGGTGGATTTGACTTTTAGGGTTTTGCGACTTTTAATTTGATTGGCTTTTACGTTTGATGGTCGTAATAATTAAATAATTGAGGAGATAATAAATAAAAAAAAGTAAAAAAGATACCGAACACTAGATCTGTTGGCGAAGTTCAGCGAGGTGGTTGTGTTAGCCTTAACCATCCATTTACTCGCTAGTGGCCTTTACCGCGTTCACGAGTTGCCTACTCTCCGGGACTTGCCTTGCGGCTCCAGTAGTCAGTAATCCAAATAGTGTTTCATTACAAAAACACGATCTACCGTCGCCTTACAACAAGTTCTTGACGGCTGGTGAAACAATTAACTTACAAATGGTATCTTTTGATCAACCAACAAACAATAATCGCACGCTAATTTCTCCCTAATCTCACAAAACTATTTAGTGAATATTATTCAATACTAGAGAGAGAATTCTTGTTTTTTTCTTATCAAAATTTGATTTTGAAATTCGGATTGGAGCTGCTATTTAAAAGAAGGAAGGAGCAGCCCATAAATATGGAAAAACAGGCTATTCCATTGACAATGCATCTATTCCGTTGATAATGAAATACCAAAAAGGAACAAAATCAGCCAAATAAATGCTCAAACACCTAGAAATCTGTGTATTTCGTTGATAACGGAATGATTTTATTGACAACGGAATCCCACTGTCTATTCCATTGACAAGGCAATAATCCCAGCTTATTCCGTTGACAATCGAATAAAACTATTTTTGCAAGAATAGATTATCTTTAGTATAAACTAATATAACTCAAAACTACTACACACTAGAAATACACGAAGAGCTCCAAAACTTGAACGCCAAGAACGCGAAACTTGGAAGCTAGAAAACACGAAGCAACTCTTCGACAACTTCAAATCTGATCGAGATAGAACTTTTGCACATCGACTCGAATTTGATAAACCTTTCGCACGTCGACTCGAACTTGAGAAAACTCCGGATCTTAAACATGAAACACTCTTCTCAAGTTAGAGAACCTCTACTCGTATCCACGCAAACTTCAGACGCACGGAATAACTGGACTCGGCTAGACAAGTCCGAAAATACTTTCCGAAAATATCTCAAAACTCTCTCTCTCTCTCTCTCTCTCTCTCTCTCTCTCTCTCTGTTTCTGTATATGACGGCCTCTATGGCTTGAGAATTGTGTGTTAAATAGAGAGACACTGCCCTTCTATTTATACTAGAGAGAGAGACAAATGATTTCTAAGTTACCATAAATAGAAACCCTAACATGCGCCTATTCCATTGCCAACTGAATAGGTATTTCGTTAACAGAATACTGATGGTGTTATGCCCTAAGCCAAAGTGTTTGTGACCTAGATGATGGATTGTAATAATAAACATAATATTTATTCTAAGATATTTCATATAATATGTGCGTATAGGTTATTTTAATATAATTAAAATAGACCATGAATATGCAATTCAGATTTATGTCATCAAAGTGCGTGACTTTGATAGTAAAACTATAAAGTGTTATGAATGCTATTCTAAATCGTCCCTGGTCATTTATAGGATATTTGGGGAGACAAATATACTTGTAGATACATATAAATATATATATTTATATACAAGCTATAAATGTACACCAGTATATTATTTGACTGATGATTATGTTTTACTGATCATGGATAAATAGTTATCAAGTCATTAACATAGGTATATATTAGAGACCATATACTGGACTGACCCGCCATAAGAATGCTACATGTTTTACGTCATTAGCGATTCTTGTAACATAAAGTATTTATAGTCCTTTGACCTGAGATTGTCTCGGTTCCCAACATGAGTAATTTTATACTTTAACATAATCTAACACTGCCTTTAACCGGGTAGTCATAACAGTTATGATTAGGTATTTAATGAATCATGTAGAGGGATGAGTGCAATCAAGACGGGATTTGTTCCTCTCATAAATGAGAGAGATATCTTTACGCCTCTTGATGAATTCACATTCTCTCTCTCATTATTTCACATTCTCTTTTGTGAGACAAAAGAGAGAAAATATACTTTCTAATTTGTATGACAAAATTATGAAAGGGTGCTTTCTTTTTGTATGACAAAAATGAAAGAGTGCGATTATAAGAGAGGAATTATATACATCTTTTTGTGAGATAAAATAAGAAGAGTTTTCTTATGCAAGAGGAGAACAAGCTACTAGCATATATGTTGTTCTTCTTCCCGTTTTAAGATGTTTGTTCGTGTGGACACCGGTAGAGGCGTTCGTATTTTCGGCGCTTGTGATTTATTCGGCCTAAGAAGATGAGAACGGGTTGTTGAGAGTTTTGGTGGAGACCGATTGTGTGTGCGGTAGATGACTTCCGCACGATCCGACCTAGACGGCCTAGACGGACGTAAAATCAGTTAGGACGGTAACCGGTTCAGAGACGCATGGACAACACGCATGGTTTGAGCGTCACAGATTAAGCGTAATCCGAAAGGTATCTTTAAGATTTATTTCTTTGATTTAACCGATACGCACGGATCCTCGGATCTGTTTTGGACGAAATTTTTATTTTCCGCTGCGTTATGCACGTCTAAAACCCAACAGTGGTATCAGAGCGACATGCGTGTTTCGGTTAAATTGAGTCAGTATATATGTGATATATACTATTTAGATACCATTTATAATTTTGATTTATAATTATAAGGCTTGCATATAGAGTATTCAAGTGTTGAATATTATTAATAGAAAAGATGCGATTAATGAATATGATCCAAGAGTTGCATCTAAAGAATGCGACCAAGGGATATGACCCAAGGATGTGATCCAAAAGTTATATCCAAGAGATGCGATCAAAAGATGCGATGTATAGATGTGATTCAGAAGTTGTGTCCAAAAGATGCCGCCAAGGGATATGATCCAAAGGTTGCGTCCAAGTGTTGCATCCAAGAGTTGCGACCAAGAAATATGATCCAAAGGTCACGAACAAGGATTGCGTCTAAAAGGTACGACCAAGGAAAGTGATCCAAAAGTTGAGTCCAAGAGTTGCGACCAAAGGGTGTGACTAAAGGGTGTGACCAACGGATGTGATCCAAATATCACCTCCATAAGGTTGCGACGAATGGGTCCGACCAAAAGGTTGCGACCAAAGGGTGCGACTAACGGGTGTGACCAAGGCTTGCGATTCAAATGTCACATCCAAAAGATGCGACGAATGGTTGTAACCAATGGATGCGACCAAAGGGTGCGACCAAAAGGTGCGACTAACGGGTGTGACCAAGGCTTGCGATTCAAATGTCACATCCAAAAGACGCGATGAAAGGTTGCAACCAACGGATGCGACCAAAGGGTGCGACCAAAATGTGTGACTAACGGGTGTGACCAAGGGATGCGATTCAAATGTCACATCCAAAAGACGCGACGAAAGGTTGCAACCGACAGATGCGACCAAAAGGTGCGACTAACGGGTGTGACCAAGGGATGCGATTCAAATGTCACATCCAAAAGACGCGACGAAAAGTTGCGACCAACGGATGCGACCAAAGGGTGTGATCAAAAGGTGCGACTAACGGGTTTGACCAAGGGATGCGATTCAAATATCACATCCAAAAGACGCGACGAAAGGTTGCGACCAATGGATGCGACCAAAGGGTGCGACCAAAGGATGCGACTAAAGGGTGTGACCAACGGATGCGATCCAAATGTCACGTCCATAAGGTTGCGACGAATGGGTGCGACCAAAAGGTGCGACTAACGGGTGTGACCAAGGGATGCGATTCAAATGTCACATCCAAAAGACGCGACGAAAGGTTGAGACCAAAGGGTGCGACT
>JAJHPC010000011.1:8027179-8187179 GCA_024447665.1 Juncus inflexus | reverse complement strand
CATACATACTGATGTATGTGGACCAATGAGTACATCGGCTAGAGGTGGGTATCAGTACTTCATAACTTTCAAGGACGATTTCAGTAGATATGGTTATGTCTACCTAATGAAGCACAAGTCTGAATCCTTTGAAGTGTTCAAAGAATTTAAGAATGAAGTACAAAATCAACTTGGTAAGAAGATTATAGCACTTTGATCTGATCGAGGAGACGAATATCTGAGTCAGGAATTTGAGGATCATCTCAGAGAATGTGGAATAGTTTCACAAATTACTCCTCCAGGAACTCCTCAGTGGAATGGAGTGTCCGAAAGGAGGAATCGAACCTTATTGGATATGGTTCGATCGATGATGAGTCAGACGAATCTTTCAACGTCTTTCTGGGGTTATGCTCTTGAGACAGCTGCATTTATACTGAACAAAATTCCATCAAAGGCGGTTCAAAAGACACCATATGAGATAAGTGTCAAACGTCAAGTTATCTTTCTTAAGATTTGGGGAAGTGAGGCTTATGTCAAACGTCAAGTTTCCGATAAGCTCGGACCCAAATCCGATAAGTGTCTGCTCGTGGGATATCCTAAAGAGACAAGAGGATATTACTTTTACAACCGAAAAACAAAGTGTTTGTTGCCCGCAATGGTATTCTCTTAGAAAGAGAATTTGTCTCCATGAGAAGCAGTGGGAGTAAAGTACAACTCGAAGAAATTCAAGACTCACCTACAGTTACAGAACCCGTGATGGAAGACCAAACAAGCTCTCAAAGAGTTGGCAAGTTTGAAACACAACAGACTCAACATAGATCTAGTAGAATTCATCATGAGCCCGAGAGATACGAATTTCTCGTGTCTAATGATGATGATGTGACATTCATAGATGATGAACCCACGTCCTACCAAGATGCTATGAAGAGTCCCGACTCTCAAGAAATGGTTAGAGGCCATGAGAGCCGAGATGCAATCAATGCATGACAATCAAGTTTGGAATTTGATTGATCCATCCGAAGGCTTGGAGACCATCAGATGTAAGTGGGTCTTTAAGAAAAAGACTGACGTGGATGGAAAGGTACAAACCTACAAAGCAAGGCTTGTGGCGAAAGGTTTCAAACAAGTTCATGGTACTGACTTTGACGAAACTTTCTCACATGTAGCTATGCTTAAATCCATCAGAATTCTATTAGCCATAGCAGCATATTATGACTATGAAATATGACAAATGGATGTCAAAACAGCTTTCCTAAATGGAAATCTGACCGAGGATGTGCATATGATGCGACCCTAGGTTTTGTCGATCCTAAGAATTCTAGTAAGGTTTGCAAGCTTCAGAAATCCATCTATGGATTGAAGCAAGCGTCTCGAAGTTGAAACCTTCATTTTGATGAGCCGCTGCAGAGTATAGAGCCGCTGCAGAAGCGGCTAAAGAAGCTGTTTGGTAAAGAACTTTTTGGAGGAGGTAAGAGTAGTTCCGAGTATCTCGGAACCAGTGGATCTATATTGTGACAACAATGGAGCGAACGCACAAGCAAAGGAATCGAGATCTCACCAAAAGTCCAAGCACATACTGCGACGCTTCCATCTCATCAGAGAAATCATACAAAGGGGTGATGTTAAAATGTGTAGAGTGCCATCGGACGAAATGTCGCTGATCCATTAACTAAACCACTCCCACAAGCGAAGCATGAGGGTCATGTTAGGTCTATGGGCTTAAGATGCTTAGAGTTGGCCTAGTGCAAGTGGGAGACTGTAGGATTAGTGCCCTAGGCCAAATATATTTGTACTAGGAAATGGATTATGTATTAAGACATTATTATTTATTCAATAAAGGTTGTTTCTTATAAATATCTGTGTGTATGGGTTGTGAATGTAAATCTTATATCAACCAAGAATGACACTTCGGGTTCACGTCATCAGAATACGTGATTCTGATAATTGAACTATGAACCAACGAATGACATTCTAAACTGTCCCTAGTGATATGTAGGATGTTTATAGAGATAGATATACTTGAGGTAAGAAGCTACATATCCACACTAGTATATTCGCAGGCTGGATGATCATGTTCTGCTGATCATGGACATAGAGATGTCAAGCCTGGAATATAGGTACCTGTTAGAGAACACATACTGGACCGACCACACTATGAGAATATACATGGTATATGTCATTAGTGATTCTCATATGAATAGTGTGCTTGCTCCTACGACCTGAGGTCACCATGGATTCCTATATGTGAAACTGCAGACTTTAATATGATCCTACGTCATCCGTAATAGGATGATCATTACGGTCATCATTAGGTAAGCACTGAATCATGACGAGGAATGTGAGTGACCAAGATGGGATTTGTTCCTCTCGTCAGGAGGGAGATTCTCTAGGCCCCCTGATGAACTAGGACTGAAGGAAATTCATGGCCATGCTCAAAATGGACTAACATGTGTTGTTAATATCATTTTGTATTTAGCCAGTCTAATTCTCGATCAGGAAAGAGACTTTGATCAAACTCAAGGATGACATATTACCGTGCCTTGTGATCAAGACGTATTAACAAAAGGAATAAGCAAATGTCTATTCATATAGGTTTATGATCGCTCATCATTTCGTTTAACATGAGTAGTCATGACATCAGTCTAGAGGTTACTCATGACTTACGATCTTTTAGAAGATCGTTGCCAGCGTTAAATGGAACCTACACGGTCACACAATGAACTCCATTCGTACGGGATGAATATGCCTCAAAGCAGTTATACATATGATGTATAAATTGGTGAATGAAATAATCAATTATTGGATAATTGAATGAACAAAACAGTGTCATTCTGTTGGCAACGGAATAATTCCGTTCCCAAAGGAATATATATGGAAACTGTAATAACCTTAGCTGCTAAGTATTTCGTTACGGAAATACCTATTCCATTGACAACGGAATAGGTGCAGATTAGGGTTTTAGTTATGGTAACTGAGCAATCGTTCGCCTCTCTCTCTAATATAAATAGAAGGGCAGAGTCTCTCTATTAGATATACAACTCAGAAGCCTTAAAGGCCGTCTACTACACAGAAAAGAGAGAGAAACTTTTGAGAGATATTCGGAAAGTATTTCCGGACTTGTCTAGCCAAGTCCGGTTATTCCGTACGTCTGAAGTTCGCGTGGCTATGAGTAGACGTTCTCTATCTTGAGAACTAGCGAGCGATCTATCTTCATCCCTAAGAGAAGGAGTTTCTCGAGCCGAGCTTCAAGAAAGAGTTTAGCGAGCCAAGCTTCAAGAAGGAGTTCCTCGAGCCGAGCTTCAAGAAGGAGTTCTTTGAGCCGAGCGTCAGGAAGGAGCTTCGCGAGCCGAGCTTCAGGGAGGAGATGGTTGCGAGTCAGAATAGTTCAAACCTACATCCGTTCTTCATCTCGCGGATCAGGAAGATCCGAGGTATAAATTTTAATGGTTAATCTCGTACTTTTATTCCCTTAACGTGGATCCTAAGGCGGGTTAAATCCATAGGTTCTGCTGCGCACGTAACGTATATGGCTATGGATTTCCCAACACCATTGAGCTTATTCTTTTCAAGAATTGATCGAAAATTCAACCCAGTTGAATTGTTATTATTTGTCATTATTCTGCAAGTCAAAATGTAAAAGTGTCATTATTATTTATTCATTGGGGTTGTTTTGTTTTGGTGTTTCCATTATTGTATTCCCACTATTTTCTTGAAATCAACCACCTTCAGTAGTATTGATCAGAATCTTCAATTAAATGAAGTTTCATAGTGAGTCAAGATCCGTATTTCATTGAGCAGTAAGTGTGCTCTGGCGCAATCCTTAATGCTCAACTATTTAGGTAGGAACACTTTCCAATTATATCATATGCAACTCTTTCCTTTTATGGAATGAGTATATTATACTCGGTGTATTATCCCATCTTGTGCCCTGAGCCCAAGTCCGACTTGCTTGCTCAGTTAAGTTTAATCATGTATGAGTATCGACAAAGCAATTTCCAGCACACTCACCTCAGGCATGACCTGTGTGCTAGTCACTAGTTCCCGCGTGCCCCTTTCCAAAGACGATCCCTCACACACCCAGCTCCGGCATGACCCATGTGGAAAACTGTCTGAGTACAGAGGGTTACAGTAACATGGGAGGCACTTCATTACTTAATATTCTGAAGGATTTTTTTTAGATTTATAAATATAAACATCACAGAAACAAGATAAATATAGTATGAGCCTATTCCTCACGAGCGATCATGAGGTTCCTAATCCGAGATTTATCTCTGGATTGAAGGTGAATCTTCAACGAACCCTTCGTTGTGTGTGTGTGCAAAGATCCAATGTCATCTTCCGAAGATTGCTCCAAGATTCTTGCCTTGTAGTCTTGATATAATATCTATCCTAACAACTATCATATTGCTAGAAAAAATAATTTACAATTTTAGACAACTCACTGATTGCCATAATTACAACTTTGGGCAACTCACAGTTTGTCATAAATATTAAAAAAAATACAAGCATTCACACACAAGATTACATCACAGAACAATCACATATCTAAGGCTCATACCATATTTAAATTAAAAAAAATTCCATGTATAATAAAAATTAGGGTTTCTCGCAAAATCAGCCTTATTCCGTTGGGAAAGGAACTATTTCTTCTCAATGGAATAACGCGGAATAATTCTGGTGAAAATTTTAGCATATTCCGTTCTTGAATGGAACTATTCCGTTTGGAACGGAATAATGCTGAATAATTCAGTTTCCTTTAATTTTAGTTATGTTTCCAAAACAAATTCCGAAAAACTATTTTTCGAAACTCTAGAAAATCATAATATCCTATATTTCTAGAAACTATTTTCGTGGTGTTTTGAAATAATATTTTCAAAACCCTAAAATTTATTATACTAGAATTTACTAAATTTCAAATATATAATCAATGATTATTTCCTTAACGAATGCTCTAATGCCACTGTAGGGGAATACATAACAATGTACGTTACATGCGCAGCGGAACATATGGATTCAACCCGCCCTAGGATCATCGTTAAGGGAATAAAAGTACGAGATTAACTATTAAAATTTATACTTCAGATCTTCCTGATCTGTGAAACGAATAACGGATGTAGGTCTGAACTAATATATTGTTATACCATATCTTTATATCACATGTATATACTGTTATATCATATATGTATATCGATATGTATATATATATAATATTTTATATGTGAATTATATTATATTATATATATATTATTTTGTCTCGAATTATATGTTGTTATATTATATTTGTTGTTTTTAGATTATAATATTACTTAAATAATGATATATATATATATATATATATATATATATATATATATATATATATATATAACGGGAGTACTGCATGATAAAAAAAATAATTACTGAAAGCCGACGTGATTAAGGTCGGCTGAGTCGATGTCAGCCAACGTGCTCTACCAGGTTTCATATGTTATTTACATATATTTAGGCTCTAAAATTGTGTAAATTATAGAAAGTAACTTATTTTAGAAACTATATGAAGTCGGGATGAAAGTGACTCCGAAAGAGAACAAAACAAAAATCAAATTGGACGGACGCGAGTCAGTGTGTTGATTCAGTACAGTTGTACACCAAATAGTAGCTCAATCGAGTATAAAGACAAAATAATAATAGACGGAAAAGAAAAAGAAAAGAATAGGAGAACTAAACCGTCATTTTCGCTTCTTTTCTCACACCTCATTCCCATTCCCATTCCCATTCCCCCCACTTCTCGTAAAACCAACCGAACCGACCCCATCTCACTTTCTCTCGCTCTAAAATCAAATCTCCTGCTATTAAATTAAACAAATCCCACAATCGCGCACAAACCGCTCAAGCTGTAATATAATAAACGTCTTTGCATACTTTTTCCTCTCTTCGATTCTCTCGCTTAATTAACATTAAGGCCTCTGTTTGCGCACACTAGCGACGACACCGCCTTGTCCCGCGCTCTCTCTCCTCTCCTCTCCTTGGTTAAAAAAAGCTTTTGGGTCTGTGCAAAATGCAGAGAACCAGTTCTAGAACCAGGTATAGTCAAAAAGATCCCATTCTTTGCTTTATTTCTTGGTTTTCCTCCGGTTTTTGGGATCTGGGTCTGTTCGTATTTGAATTCTAATTGTTTCTTTTATGTTATAATATTGTACAAACTTAAGAGTTTGGTCTCTCTCTGCGTTAATTTTTCTTTTCTTTGGTTTTTGTCAGATCTGGGGGCGTTGAGAAGACGAAGAGGGGCTCTGTTTCAAGCCCAGGTTCCAAGAGTGCTCCTATTCTACCTCAAAAAAAGAAGACTACCTCTTCTATTTGTGACTGTTCTTCTGAGTCTAGATTGCACAAAGCAAAGACGATGCCTGTTTCATCGGACTCATCTGATTCTAGACCGGTTAGAGAGAGAAAATCTCCGTCGCCAAAAGCTGCACCCTTGCAAGAGGTATGTATGCCAACTGGCTGTGAGTAGATTTCTAATTTATTGGGTTTTGGATTTTAGTATCTGGAGTTAATTTCACGTTTTTGCATTTATGGGTCATAAGTTACATTGTGTTTTTTTTCCTTTCTTGGCAAATTTGCACCAACTTTCCATATATGATATATTTTCTGAGAGTTGGCTGGTTCTCTTAAATTTTGCTTATTTTGTGCTCTTGTTTATTTTCTATTATAAAGAACCATTGTCCTTCATGTTTGATTATCAGATTTAAATTTTCTGATATTTCTGCTCCATTTTAGAAAGTACTTTCTATTAGTAACGTTTTGTCCTATTTTCTGTACTAAAATTCATTGTATTTTCACCAGACATTATCAATTGAGTAACCATTCTTATTACGCAAATTCATGAGTAACTAATATTTGATATTTAATATTTCTTAATGTTTTCTATTTGATGAGTTCCTGAGGAGCTACAACTAACTAGATTGGATCACATCTCTTATTTTAAGTAAAGAAAAATATTTTATCAAAAAAAAGTAAAGAAAAATATGAAAGTTTAGTCTAATCTAATCATTTTGTTCAGACATGAGGATATTTGGGCATGTATTTTCAAGTATATTTTAGCCTGATTTTGACCAGTTTTCAAAGCCCTGTTGTTCTTAATCCTTGATTGAATTTTCAAAATTGGAAAAGTGAAAGCAAATCATAAATTCATGAATGTGAAATCTTTCCTATATTGTATTGTGGTTTTCGTATTAATTGTATAGAGAATCGTTTGCTGTCTTTTATAGGTGAACATAGAATTGCCCCTCTTTAGTGCCATCTTATATTCTTAAACTTTTTTCCTTTTTTAGAAAAAAAGCACGAGAGTATCAGAAATGCAACAACAGCTAACCCAGCTCCAAGAAGAATTGAAGAGAGAGAAACAAGAGAAAACACGAGTATCGGAGGAACTCACTGAGGCCAAGAGAATGCTTTCTCTCTCTAAACAAACAAACGGAGCCTCGATTCAAGTTCAGAGCCTCAAAGATAGCATGAACCAAGTAGAAATTTGGGAGAGAGAAATTGAAAAGGCAAAGGAATCAGAGAGAAGAATGCTTGAATCATTGGTTTTCCAAACCAAACAGCTCGAACAGACCAAAATCTCGTTAGAAGAGGTAAAATTGGAGATAAGGTCTCTTAAAGAAAATAATAGAGAAAAGGAAATAAACGACCTTAAAATCAGGATTAAATCTGCCCTTGAATCAGAAGAGAAGAGTAAGAAAGCAATGGATGACCTAGCCATTGCATTAAATGATGTTTCTGATGAGGCGAAACAAGTGAAACGCTGGTTGTCAGAGTCAGAATCTGAATTACAGAAAACTAGAAAAGAATCGGAAATGCTAAAAATTCTATTGGCTAATATAGAGAGTAAGCACAAATCAGTATTGGATGAAAATGAAAGATTGAAGTTTGAAAAAGAGGAGCTCGTTTCCACTTGGAATGAGAAAGAGAAGTTGTTCATAAGTTGCATGAAAGAATCAGAAACAGAGATAAACAAGGCAAAGGCAGAGAATCTCAAGCTGATCGAATCCCAAAGGGTTATTAGAGAAGAGAACTCTAAACTAAGAGACATTCTAAAACAAGCGGTCCACGAGGCGAATTTGGTCAAAGAAAACCTAGAAACTGAGAAAAACGAGAATTCCAAATTAAAGCAACAAATCACCGAAAAAGAGAATCAATTTCAAGCCGTGAAACAAGATTACGAATGCTTGAAGGTTAGTGAGAGAAGTGCTAGAGATAGTCTCAAAGAGCTAGAAAACATGCTTGATGCAAAACCTACACCCAACACGACCCCACCTCCAAACCCTAACCCTAGCTCAGAAACCCCGATAAAACAAGATGAATCAGAATCAGTCTCAGAACCGACAGTTAAACCGCCACAAACCCTAAAAAACAGGAGGCATTCAATCGGCGAGCCTTCTAAATTCAACAGGTTAAACCAATCAGAACGATTTGTTGACCCTTTTGGCACTTCAAAGCCCAACCTGGTCTATGCAAGTCTTAGCAATGTATGTGACATGAGAGCCACCTCAAATGCAGTTGTACAAGAATTAAGTGGAGAATATGATTATATAGACAGGGATCATTTTGCTAATGCAGAGCATTATGTGAGGCACAAGAAAAAGCCGATTTTGAGGAGGTTTAGTGATATTTTCAGGAGGAAAAGCATCCATGGAGCTAATTTACCGCCAGCTGGATATTGATTGAATTAATTAATTGGTAGTTCAATGTAATTTATTGATTTTTTCCCCTAATGTGTAATATTGCTTTGTAATTTATGATGTTTTTTGTCCTATAATATTGGATGGTTATTATTTTTCTTTTTTTTAAGGTAGATATTAAATGGTTATTATTGTTCTTTTTAAAGGTAGATATTCAATGGTTATTTTTCTTTTTTTAAGGTAGAGATTCAATGGTTATTGATTGTAGACAGATGCTGTTAAGTACTTGCTTGAATTATAATATTACTCTAGTACAACGACCAAATTTTCTTATATTGCTGTTATTTGGGCCAGTATCTGTTGCTTTTATTTACTACAAAACTTACTTGAATTACCGTTGAATTATGATTGAGTAATATCCCATAAAAGAAAGTAATAATATTCCTTCGCATCTGCTTAAAAATTAAGAAATGCTGAAGGATCGAGAAACAGAATGCATGTAAGGTAGAGTTGAGCAATAGGAAGGACGGGATTTGCTTACTCTCTTAATCTTGAAGAAAAAGCTTAGTCAGCGGTACTTTATTTCAAACAAACTTAGAATATACTTCTAACGCACATGATCGTCTCACATTTGCTTTCATCATTCAAAGTGTTCCTTCAATCTAATTTCATAATTAAATGGGAAATGGAGGTAATGTTATGTAGATACTAGATAGTCTAACTTTGCACATACTCTCATTCGCTTGATACAGATACGTTTTTGATACGTAATCGATACTTGTCGAATACATAATATTTAAATATAAAATAATGATGAATATGTTTTCTATATGATAGATTTCTTTTGGATACGTGATAAGGAAGAAATTATATTAGCCCATATGATAGATTTATAAATTATAATATGCACCTAAATATTTTATTAGTAGAAAGATACATTTTGGATCTAGTGGGCTGAAATTGTATTAGCCCTGTACTAATTATTCAAAGTGCTAAGAACTAAATTGTATTAGCCCTGTACTAAGTGATGCATTATGGCGATTCATATTTGGTCGTGGCGTTTCAAATCTGACCTTGAAGATTTCAATCCGTTTTCGCGATTTAGATCCGTTCAGGCGCACGAAGGGAAGAGGTCGAAGGTCAAACCCTAGCACCAATCTGTTGTGGATATTATTTCCCGAACGAGCCGTACCGCTCTAAGGTGGTTGTTGATTTTTCATCGGTACCAACTTCTCATGCTTTTACCGAAGAATGATGGGTCGGTAGCAACCATCGTTGTAAAAAGGCCGACAATCCTCTCAACAGTTCAATCCGCATTGTTAAAATGGAAATAGAGATTAAGGGATGAGTCTTTCTTTCTATTTTCTATTTTTCATTTTCAAGTTTAGACTTTGAATTGTATCGAATATAATGTGACAAGAATCTTATAACTGTTTTTTATATTATTATTAATGAAAGTTTTTAGTAAGTTCTCGTCTACTACAAAAACAAAAAGTGCCAAGTGCCCACTCCATTGTGCTTCAAAATTAAATTCCATGCATACACAAATTTTGAGCCCACTAAGTGCTTTATTATTTTAAACGCAATTCATTCCTCCTCCTATGCCCACCATTTGTTCAAAAAACTCTTTGTGCGAATAATAATCTTCCTATTATGTAATGACCAATAAAAATCCTGATATATGCATGACGATCAGATTCTATGCAATGATATAGTACAGTTGAAATTCAGCTCACCCTAGTTTCTCTCAAATAAAACTTCCGACAATGTATAAGAAATAAGAATCTACTTGATTTGAAATTATCACTGATTTTGGCTTTCCTCCATATATCAGAATTTAACAAACATTTCCCACCGATTGATCAACATATCCATTCCAAATTCTCTGGACATTAAATGTCGTGCTACAAATTACCATTATCCTAATATGTCTTAATCCCTATGCCAATAAACAAAATATTTGATAATAATGGCCAAAATGCCAAACAATGAAGAAGAGAATCTCATAGCATAACCGAGAATTACTCTTCTAACCCCCTCCCCCTTCATATTAAAAAAAAAAAAAAAGAGGAGATAAAAAAAGAACCATGGTTAATCTTTTTTCTTGGAGTCAGCATAGGGGTATTTTTGGTAAATGCAAATGCTGGTAATAACTAGAGGTAAAGCAGCCAAGCAGTAGACAGAAGGCGTTTCCCCATCGAAAATAAATTGAAACAATGCCGTCACAAGCAATGCTGACACTATAACAAAACCCTGCATTGCAAATAGATAATTAATTGTTGTTCAATCAAAAGAATAAATGATAAAAAATTGAAGATCATGTAACAAAACTTGCCTTCTTAACACCGCCAGCATAAGCAGTGACGAGGCCTACAAGTATCCCACCTAGAGCGTTTGTTATAACTGGTACCTAAAAAAAGAAAATTTTCAAAAATAAAAACAAAATAATTAAAAAAAAATAAAAACCCATTAGTGCATAAGTTTGCAATTGCATGGATTATACCTTGCGAACTAATGAACTATTTTTCACCAGTTTGACAGAAATACGAGAAATATCTTATATGAACCAATAATATAATTGGAAATATCACCTATAATATTCCTCTCTCTATTTCTTCATAAAACACTCCAACTCCCGTTCTTTCTCTCTCCATTATGCAAGAAAAAAAAATTAAGATAGAGTGGCAATTCAAGCATATTTAGGGTACAATAGATATTTCTCTTGCTATTTACAATTACACATGATATTTCTCCTTTTGCAGTGACCTCCATCCTTTCCCAGGGTACAAATGAGGTTTTACCAAAATTAACTTGATAAAAAGGGATAAATGCACTGTTAATCCATGTACTTTAGTTGGATTGCATTTTAGTCCCTGTAATATTAATTCAACATGCTTGGTCCCTGTACTTTCTAAAACTACGCATGCCAAGTCCCTAACTCAGGGACTAACTAACTGTGCACAATTCTTCAAAGTACAGGGACCAAACATGCCAAATCAACAGCACAAGGAGTAAATCACGATCCTATTAAAGTACAAAGGACTAACACGGCATTTAATTTAATCCATAAAAATTAGTTACCGCAGTCCAAATCGTCCATCCATGAAAAAAGCCGAACTTTTTAATCGCCTCTCCGTCTGGCGAATGGAACAGACTCGCCAACAAGCACGTGCTACCGATAAATGACATCTCTACTGTCATGAGGTATGATGTGTGTTTCATTACCTGCAAAGTGTTCACACGATTAATTAATAACAATCTTGACCAACATGTTTGGATTGAACTCTGAAGTACATATCAAAACTTTAGTTGGATTGCGATTTAGTCCCTGTACTATTAGTTTGACATGCTTGGTCCTTGTATTTAATGAAAATATGCATGCCTAGTTCTTGAGTTGGGGACTAACCGTGCACAATTGTTTAGAGTACATGAATCAAACATGCCAAATCAACAGTATAAGGACTGAACTGCAAGTTGCAACCCTGTGAAATATTTGAGAGTACAAGGACTGAATTGCAAGTTGCGTCCGTATTAAATATTTGAGAGTACAAGGACTGAATTGCAAGTTGCAACCGCATTAAATATTTTAGAAGAAAAATGACCTGAGAGGCCCACTGGCAGAGAGAAGAAGCGAGACCGGACAGAACAGAAGCGACCAAAACAGGGACAATACCGTAAATCATAATACTATGATCAACTGGAGAATCTTTTGAGGAATTTCGGCTCGTACTTTCACCAACACTTAGAAGTATAGCAGCGATTATCAGCAAGCATAGAGCCATGATCTGTTTGCCTGATTGTTTTTGCCTGAATTGTATGATTTGTAAATAAAAGAGTGTGAAATGTCTCTTTTTTTTTCCTTTGAACAAGAATGAAATTATAAAAAGAAGAAAACTCAGGGCAAAATCATGTGTGCTGATACAATACTGCAAGTATCAAGTACGCCAAAATAAGAAATAACATGTCAAGGGACAAAAGAAACCACAATATTTTGTTTTTTTTAATTTGTTTCAAAATAAATGAGAGGGGTAAGAGGCCTAGTTTGAGTATTTACAGATCTAATGAGCAGAGCAAGCATATGAAGGGATATTTCTCATTCTTTCGGAAAATACATTATACTTTAAAGATATTGTATGAGCATTAAAAACATTACAAATCAATGTAGTATCTTTCCAGAATAAACACAACATGACATTAGATATACAAATCAAATCCACAGTACAAGCTGTGAAATGTCCTAAATGGAGATAACATATACCTAAAATCCGATTGCACGACTCTAGTGTAATTTTGCACAAACATCCTTCTAGAAAAGGAAAAACAAAAACGAAAAACATCAAGCGTACCCTAAAATCATGTAGGTAAACAATGCAGTGAAGAAAAGCTTGGTCTGGTTGAGGATTGAGAAGGTGAGAGAGTCAAGATTCTTGTAAGAGATTTGCAGTAAGCTGTTTTGCACCGCGTAAATAGCTGCAGGAAGTCCAGATGCGGTAAGTGAACCTACAAGGGTCCATTTACCGAATTGCCCCTTCAGTTTGCCTTCTTTCGCTAGCAGAATGAGGGCACAAATCACCTGAAAAAACAAGTCAAAAGAAATGAAAATAGTTGCAATTAGGGAAATTTGCAAAATAGTTGCAATTTTAGCAATAATACAGGGGCTTTTTTGCAATTTCCAATAATGCAGCGTTTTTTTTTACAATTTAGGCATAATGTAGGGGATTTTTGCCAAATTTCCCTTGCAATTAAAATTGATATTTTAAGTTTTAAATCACCTTTGCGACTTCACATGCTAGAACCAATGAGGTGACAATGACTTCTCTCCTGTATAAGAAAAGGAAAAAAAACGATAGTAGCATTAAATAAGTTAACATCAACACGAAAAGAAACTAAATCTTGTAACACCAAAATACATACAAAAGTTGAATTTTTTTTATAGATTCCCACTAGACAGAGTATTAAATTAATTGAGTCATGGCTACCATTTGTCATGTTTAGAAGAAATAAAGAATAACTAATTATCTTAGTTGTGGAAACTTGGTTATGTAGGTTAAATTAAACCGAGGGGGATTATTTTTATATATTTGTTACTATAGATATATAAAGTCTAAACTAAAAATTAATGGCCTTATTAGAATTTTTTCCTGGTATCTTACCTTTTCGTCATCGATTTCCATTTTTCTCCCTTTTAGGTTCCTAATTCATTCCTTACATTTATTATTTCCCATCATATTTTTTTCAAAACACTAAAACACAAATGAGATCCAGCGGCTGTATCTATAAGAATTTTACTTTTCCTTTTTCCCAGTGAAACCCTGGATTAAGGCTAAGCTCGCACAATTTTTCTGTCTTGGATCCGTTTCTTTGTCACATTTCGCTTTCTTTTTTCTAATATTCGTTGTTTCATATCAACTCAATTGTTATCTTTCTTGTTTGATTTTTCTCTCTTTTTTGTCAATTTTATGCAATTAGGCTATGAGTTCTCTTCATTTCTTTTTCAATTTCAATTTTGAAATATTAATTAATTATGGGGGTCCTTTTTACATGTGGCCGCCTCTGAAGTTAATAGTCTAATGGTAAATGTAATGTACTAAAGAATTAGAAATCTCTGTCTGTCTATTGTTCTTTCTTCTTCACCTATTACTTCCCCTTCTACTGTCTCCAATTTATCTACTTCAATTCAATCGAGTGTATCTTTGAGTTACCATTACAATTAAGTCAATTCAACGAGAACTGGTATAGTGACGCCAAAACAGTAAAGATATATAATATAATACAAAAAATCGGAATATTAACTTTCTAGATACTTGTTCGATTTGTATCGTTGGTGGTGGGTTTACCTGACAAAGCGCTTGGAGAGGAGAGGCTGAGAGCCGTACTGGAGCGTTAGAAGAAGGAGATAAAGCCACACCTTAGGCTTTGCCGGCGCAGTCATCGGCTTTGGCTTCGCCGGCGCAGTCATCGGGTCGTTTAAACAGTTCTCCGTTGGGAAATTCTGAACTGAGCCTTCTTCAGGGAAGCCCTCAGCAAGACAGGGAAGGGTGGGTAGCCTTTCCGTTCCGTTCCGTCCCTGGATAGGTAGGGAAACATGCAAATAAACCCCTAATTCCGTATAAATTTAAGAGATTTAGGTTCGCTAGAATATATATTTTTCCAACTCTCCTACGGGTATAGAGCCGACTATTCAATTTTATTTTAATAGTGTCCGACTAGATAAATATAATAAAAATTTGATTTAAATAATTTAAAATAAAGAAAGATATTTATGTCTAAAATTATAGTCTATTTCATGGAATATAGTAATATTATCTTAATCATGGAATAAAACAATTTTGTTCTTTCATGTCTTTATTCCGAGATATTCCATCAATGTTTCTTTGGAATATGCTCTCTAATCCATTATTCCATGTGTGAAGAACATGTACCAAATGAGAGTTGTTTTTATAAGAAAGAAAAGAAAATTGCTCTAGATTAATAGAATATACTACCCAGCTCCACATATTTAATTGATGCACAAATATGAGACTTTATACAATTTGGGGGAGATTGACTTTATTTATTAGGGGATCAAAAAATTCTCCATATTGATTAATATTGTATAAATATTTTGGAGGAAGAAGCAAAATATATATAAATACATGTAGTTTGAAAACTTTCTTCAATAGAGCATTATTGATATATGTTACTCTTCTAATTTTGAGAGATCATGACCCCTCTTAGTCCCATGTTTGGTTGACAATTTAATATACTTATCATGGTACATTTGAAGAAATAAAGGTCGTCTTGTAATTAACATTTTTGTCACATTAAACAAAAGCCTGTAATTATAATTTTTAGAAGGCCAACTCATGTTATTTCAAGTGTTAGAAAATGCACATATCATTTTTAGAGCTCCGTCCCCTCTACATTTTATTAATCTATCTATATATACTTATTATTAAAATATTTTTTTTACCCATATTTTGTTTTTTTTTTTTTTTTGAAAATTATGTATTTCTATACTTTTTTTTTCTTTCTGTTTTGCACTCATGTAGAGTTCTTTATGCCTATAATTTTTGTGAAAAATACACTATGAAAATGTTAAAAACAAATTAAACATAAAAATGTTGATTTTAGAAATCATATTATATTATAATATACTTATAGTAAAACCTGGTCGGATTCTTCCGGCTTTTGACACGTGTACAAGCCGGGCATATGCTATTTATATTATTGTTGAGAAACAAAACCAGAAATATTTGCTTGGCCGGTTGGTGTTGTGCTCATGTTTGGAATTGGGAAACCCGAGTTCGAATCCCGCTCTAGCGGTTTTTTCCTCTATTTTAATTCTCTAGAAGACACTATTTGTATTGATTTATTGAGGCCATAGCATAAAAGTCAGTTTGGTGCACTGGTAATCTGCGTGGGCTCCATTAAAGAGGACCCGAATTCGACTCCCCTCCCCACCTATTACTTTTTCTATTTTTTTTTTCCATTTATTCTTTTACTCAATAATCAAACAAGACCCACTTCCTTTTAAAAAGTCAGCCCATTCTACGGCCCAAGATTTCTTTGCTAATTTATTTTCAATGTTATTATTAAAAGAACATTATTTCATATTTTTTTAAAGAGAGTTATTTCATTTTTTTTTTTTTTTGAGAGAATTTTTTTTCTATTAATAATAAAGGAAAACAATATTGATTTTAATAATAGATTTGCTATTGATTTAATGATACCTATTTTTTTTAAAGGTTATATACATGGTATTATTTTAGTCATACCTACAATTTTTCTTCAATAACATCAAATATTTTCATAAATTATATATGATATTATGAAAGTACACTCATTTAATTTGTCCTGATTATATTATTTCATGTAAAATATAACTAATATATATTTCAGTCAAATTCATGTTCATACCTATTAGTTTGTGTTAATATATTAGTTGTTTGTTTTTTCTAATTATACAATTAAATTTGCGATAACATTATTATTACTATGAAATATTCTCATAATATATTTCCATTGAAATCACAAATTATTTCTCACTGATTATATCTTTATAAAATTCTATCGCTCATGTCCGAAGTGGAACGAGATGCACTCTAGTTTATTATAAAGCTAGTTTAAAAAACAATTCAAGATAATGTGGGCTCAGCTACATGCTATATGTAAAATCAGGAAGTGCTTTTGGAACGTAAGAGAAAAAGGAAAATATACAAGGTTAACGCCCACCATTACATGATTCAAGAAAGAAAAAGAGAACATTTTCCATAAGAAAAGCTAAATAAACAAAACAAAAGGCTAACATCACCGAGATTGGGGAGCTCCAACAAAATGAACTGTTAGTCAGACAAGCAGAAATTCAAAAACATAACAATACCTAACATTCTTAGCCCATATGCACATTAAAATATTGTTGAGGCACACAAAACCTCACAAAATGCAGAAAACCAAACCCAAACTTCCAAACTTCATCCCACTACACGAAACCAAATATCATTCTTTCTCCTTCTCTTTCTCTTTCTCTTTGACTTTCTCACTTGAGCCAGCCTTACTACCAGTACCAGTACATTCATAAAACAAAATATACCCATGATCAGTATTACCAGAGTACTCTTGAGCGGACCCAAAGAAGGTATGAAGAGTTGACTCATCCACCATTTCCACATTCTCATCGTCAAAAAACAACCAATGCGAATGACTTTTAACAAGGCTAACATAATGACCGTGATTCGGCCCGCTTCCCACGTGTACCACGACAGAAAAAAGGGAATATTCTCTGTCAGTGTAATCCTCTTCTTCGGCTTGGTCGGTACGGGCTATGTTGCTGAGTTTGAGCTCCATTGGGAAAACAACTCGGTACGAAAGCTTTTTGTACCGGCCGAGTTGCTCTATGTATTTGAAACGTTTTAAGTGGATCACTAGGATGTGAGGTGGCTTTTTTATCTTCATCCTCTTTTGGGCCTCTTGCAAGCTGGAATGATACGAAACGTGGCACTTTTTTAAGGATTGGGAAATTTCATATTTACCATTACAAAAACTTATCATATTACAAAACACTTATAATATCATATTGGAAATTGCAAAAAGTCCCAACGTTTGGTACGAGTTAACACCGTTAGTTTGGATACTTTATTTATTTCAAAAACATGTTTAAAATATTAATTAACATCTCTCTCTCATAAGATTTTTTAGAGTTAATGAAAATCTTACAAAAGAGAAATGTTAATTAATATTTAAACACGTTTTTAAGTAACTGAAGTATGAAAACTAAATGTGTTAACTTTTTTGTAATTTTGGCAATAATGTAGGGGCTTTTTTGCAATTTCCAATAATACAGGGGCTTTTTTTCAATTTCAGCATAATGTAGGGGCTTATCAATTACGCAAAATTTTATTAACATATTACGAATTAATAATTTACCTGCAGCATTTGTCACAGAAGAACTTATCTTCAGCGTTTAAAGTCTCAGTGGAGCTGAAATTCTTGAGGCAGCTTGTGATTGAACTGTTCTGCTCTATATCGAGGCTCAAGTCGAAGAACGTTTCGTCTCTTGCTGTCACCGTCTCACACCTCAAACATTTCGTCTCATTTGTCAATAACCCCTTCAAAATATTAATTTATTATATTTAATTAATGTTCTAACAAATGAAATGTTTGTTACCTAAATGACCTCCCTCTTTTGGTACACCGTGTTTTCTATGAATTGTTTTCATTGCATAATTAAGGTATATAGATTACTGGCTGCAACTGGACCACAAAATCTTAATTGAGGGTTAATTTTGGTAAAGTTGACCATGCAACTTAATAGCAAAACTTAAGGAGTAACCAAGACTGAATGAATAAGGAAGTATTGGGATTAATTGCACAAAAACCATAAAAAAATCGTAAAAGGGAAACATTTATATTACAAAGAAGTTGAACCAATTAACAACCTGAAAATTCTTGTGGACCCAGGTGACAAGTGGCTCTTTTTTCACTCCATTGGCTAAAGGCCCGTTAAGCTCATTTGAACTGAAATTCTTTCTCCCTTCTAGTAAAGAACTTTCTTTGTTCGACTCCTTTTCAAGAATGTCGACAAGCTCATTCAGCAAGAAGTTCAAGAACTCATGTGCATCCTGCATAAAACGCAACCAATGATTAATTTAATTTCTCTATCAATATATTAATTCTTACTTCTTCTTGACTGTTTCTAATAAATAACACTATAACGAGGATAAATTTCAGTTCATTGTAGCATACTAGCAAAAATGCGTATTGACTGAGACAAATTTGCTTTGAATTTAGGCTTAATTGCGAACAACTGATGTGTGATAAGGGAAATATATAATGGTGAGAAGTGAAATACCTGGTGCATGTAACTACGGAAATACTCATTCTGTTTCTTCACTCTCTGAACGAACTTTTTCGGTGCAATCACACCTGTCTTTTTCTTTGACGAGCTTATCTGGAAAAATGACACTGAATACTTAGATTAAAAGAACAGAAAAAAGCACAAGTGTCAAAATATCATTTGTACTTGCACAATGGGAAGTATATTTCCCCACGGTATTAGCCAGAGTTGAGCTTCAATTTCATAAGCAAGCTTTCATTGAATTAAAATTTTGCATCAACTAAACATCAATTGTGCAGCAATTAACACTCAATTAAACTTATTGATCTCTCTAGTGTAATTACGCAGAAAAAAATAAGACAATAAAAGATATGTATAAAAACGTACAGAAAATGGTTGAATGCCACTAGACTGTTGAATCAATTCAGTTTATTGCGAAACAAAGCCAAGGTCAAAATTATGAATATGGATTGTGGATAGAGATAACTGTATTTGTATCCAAATGTAACATAAAAAAAGCAAATATATGAATATGGATTACGAATGCCATTTATATACCTGGATCTGACATATAAACAAAATATCCTAATTAGAATAATATCCGAACGACCAAATTTCCAGGTACCAAATCTAAACATTTATTTCTATTTGAATAAAAATAATTTTAAGATACTAAGTACACAAGTAGTATGTATAAAATCTTCCATATTTGTAAAAACATTTGTAGTCTTATCTACTCCCCACATTTGGTAAAGATTTAATGTTTCTACCCTCACTAAATGATAGTTTCCTAGAAAAAGTACTATTAGAACTTAGAAGCTAAGGTATGTACTATGCATCCACAGACAAGAACAGTTCAAATAATTTATAAAACAGTTAAACATAATATTCATAAATTGAATCAAACATGATCTAGTAATACCTGTACAAAGAGATCGGCCAAGCACGTGAGGATATTTTCTTCACCGTCCCCCTGATTCTTGCTATTCGTGTAATAGTCCAAAAGCTGCTCCCGAAAGGGTATACAGAAGTACAGTGCCTGAAATATCAAATTTCATGCTTACAAATAAATCATGCGAATAAAGGATAAAATACGCAAGAACCATAGTATGCATGATGGAAAAAAGAATCAATTCTTAAATCACAAATTTAACAAACAAATGTACAATCTTAGTTTTCATGAAAAATCCAGATAAATCCTAAGTGCATGCAAAAATGCCCTAAAACCTTTATGGTGAAAAAATAACCCTAGTGAGAATGAATCGAATGAAAAAATAAACAATATCGAAGGAAATAAAATTGAATCACTACATGCATTACACCATTGTTAAAGCAAGCGGTGCCAACAAAATTATAGAGCACAAGTATGCGCTCTATTCCAAGAAATGAAACCCACGCCCTTCAACAATTGTATTTGGCTATATAGTAACTAATCTCTCTCATCAGACTTTTCCTGACTTCGCTAATTTAAAACTCACTAAATCTACAAACTCATAAAGTAAATATAAAAGATAACATCTCAGATTTATCAATACCTGAAGCACACTATTGCAATAGCATGTATTGCCAAAGTTCTCAAGCCCAAAGTACCTCTCTCCTTCAGGGAAATGATCCCCTAATGCCTTCTCCAATTTGGACCCGGCAGAGCTCATCACCATCCACTTCTCCCACCAACCGCTCACCACGTTCTTCAATCCTGACCCCACGCTATTTCCGCCGCCGGCGCCGGCCGGCCCGGCCCGTCCTTCCACCGCCGTAGCCACCTTGGCAGACTTTTCCTCTCCGCTTCTCTATCTAGGGATTGTAGCACGAACCCTAGTTTACTAACGATCCCTTCGCTGTTGGATTTGTTCTGTGATTGGACAAACGCTACCTCCCTGTTCGATCCTTTCTTCTTCTAGCGTGATTTGATTTTTTTTTCCCCCTCTCGCCGGCGTTCGGGTCCAGTACGAGTGGGATTCGTTATGGATAGATTGATTAGCCTTGATGGATTTTGTCAATTTGGATTGCTTCTACCTTCGGAAAAGATCAGGATCAGGTCGATTTTCAGGTAGAGAGAGAGATCTTTTTCTTGAGGGCAATGGTTATTGACTCGTCGTCTTCCTCTTCCGTCTCTTATTTTTCTATTATTTATGTTTGGGGCTTTTTTGTGGCTTGATCTGATCGATTCGTTTAATCCGGGCCAGCGGTGTTTGTTGGAATTGAAGGCCGAAGGGTGTATTAAACCGTACAACTCAGCCCACTTAATTACGATTGAATAAGTCATGGCCCTCATGGGTCCAAATTATAACTAGGGTTTATACAGGGAGTCCCTAGAATCTTCACGATTGATGGTCATTGTGATTTTTAAAATTTATAATATGATTATTAAAAAAATATATAATTTGTATTGGTTTTTCACTAACCATCTAATATTTTAAAATGATCATATATAATTAAATTTTTAATTACCACTATTTCTAATCATCATTTTTTTTTACATTTTACTGTGTGAGAACACATTGACTCATTATTATTTCTATCTACTCAAGACAAACAAAAGAATAATTACCTACTATTTTCTATCACTCTTGTGCGATCATATTTGAAGAAAAAATCGATAAAAGATCTTCTCTTTCTCCTTTCGGCTGAATATGGACCACAGAAAATAAATATTTATATCTGAATACAGCCCAATATTTAAAATTCATCTTCTACATCTGTTAGAATACAACTAGGAAAATATTTTGTAAAAAATAATCAGGAAAATTTGATTAAAAAAAATGAGAGATCTAAGCTTTTAAAGATCAAATACCAAATCTCAGTGGAATTCTGTGTAGTTCGATTAAAATATTAATCACTTCATGCGCTTGTACGAAAAAATCCCTCTTGTACATCTGTTAGAGGAAGACCAACGATATTTTCTTAATTTAATGCTATTTTAAAAAAGTCAATAGAAAATAAGAACAAGAATCAATAATTCATCTTTTCCTAAATCTTGTTTAATTTTCAAGATCCAAAAAAAAATAAAATGGAAACAACGGTGAATTGCCAAACAAGTTTTGTTTTATTTTAACCCAAACAATCAAAAAACAAGAAATAAAAACCATGTCAAACGCACCCTAAGTTATATAAATATCATTAGACAAATCCGCCAACACTTAAATCTAAGCTCATGCTCGATCAAACAATCTAATATTAAAGGTAAGAAAATAATTGACTTAGAGTTGCTTAAGTAAATAACATGCCTACGTCTGTAGTTGACTATACCACGGGCAAGAGTTGGTTAAGTAAATAACAATGTTTCTTTATTTAGATTAGAGTTGGTTAAGTCAATTATACCTCCCTCCGTTCCTTCCAACTCTAAATAAAACTAGCAAATCTTTCGCACGTTGCGCGAAATTTTTATAATATTACTTAAAAAGTAATTTAAGCGATTCTTTAGATAATAACAATATTTATATTAAAATATAATAAAAATTAGTATTGTTACACAACATAATACTAATTTAGTAAAAAAAGAAGTACTATATAGTTGTGTCAAAATTTTACAATATAATATAAACACAACAAATAAAAGTTGAAAGTACATTCTTAGCAAAGATTCAAAATATTAACGATATTGATACGAACGCGGATAGCTTCAAATATGAATTAAGTTCAAATGATACGAACACAATTTCGATATTGTTGGATATAAAAATAATATTGAATCTATATTATTACGTATCTATATTGTTTTTCTAAACGCATAACTATTTATAATAACAAAGTTAATAAATTATAACAACTTTTAAGAAAAAATTAAAAGAAATAGAAAAAAAATACTAATATCGATATGGATAATATTTGTATCCGGATTTAATAAAAAAAATAAAATATTCATTCATGTATCTGGATATATATGTATCTTTATCTATATAGAGAGAAATATCCGAAAATATATACTATTCGAATAACAAATTATTTGGCTACATATACATATATTATTTATATCCGTATCCAGGAGCTGAATCGATAACGAAATTAGCCAAGTAAAACTATCCCAATCAGTATCTGTAGATAAATTTGATTTGATAAGAATATTTTGCGGATATGGATATGGGTCGGTCGGATAATACTCTTTCTGTTTACACCCTTATAATACAAAATATTAACATGGATATTGATAATATATGGTATTTGAATATGATAAAAAAAAAACCAACATATCTATACATGTATCCAAATAAGTATATGTATTATGTATAAAGTGAAATATTCGAAAACATATATTATCTGAATAATAAATTATCCGGATACAGATATTATCCGAATACGAATATTATCCGGATATTCATATTACCCGTATCCGGGAGCCAAATTGATAACCAAATTCATATCCATATCCGAATATGTATGTATTTGGCCAGATATGGCTAATTTTGATTCGGATATATTATTTTTTTGTTAGAATACATATACAGGTCGGTCGGTTAATATCTTACCCGTTTACACCTTACATGTACATGGGTCAAATCTTGTTTTTTTTTAAAAAGAAAATCTTGATACATGGTTAAATCTTAACCTTTAGATGATCCAATCTAATGGTCAATATCAAATGTCTATGAACCTTAATGAGATGAGATGAAATTTTTTTAAATTAATAACTATTAATAATTTGATGCATATAGATGATATGTGTCAATACATCAACCATTAGATTTTAATTCAAGGGACATGATTAAATGATGATGTGGCTTAATATGAACCATTAGATTTTTTAATCCAATGGTCATGATTAAAGGATGATATGGCTTAATATGAACCATTAGATTTTTTAATCCAATGGTCATGATTAAATGATGATGTGGTTTAATGTGGTGAGAGAAAATTTTTCAAAATTAAGAACTATTAATAATTTTGCCTCTCGGTTCTTCAAATAGAATGGGAGATGTGATATCATGATGTATTGTAGAAAGTTCAAATTATGATGGACTGTATATATATATATATTCTTTTTCTGCTTTCAAATGTATATTTTTTTCTATATATTATTTTTCACTGTTTCAGACATGTTTTTATATTTTATGTTACTTTTGCAATTTCTATATGCTATTTTATCGCTTTTTATTATACTATTTTGTTTTATATATACTTGTTTTCACTGCTTACATATATACTGTTACAAAAAAATGAATTACATATATTATTTTTTCAATTTCATATATTGTTTATTAGCTATATATATTGTCATCGTGATTTGAACGTGCTAGAATGCGTCGTGATATATCACGTCTAAAGAACATGCCTATGAAATTCACATGTATATCAACTGTGACTCTTTGGTTCGTAGTTTGAAGTACCTTGCATTATCGACTTATTACTGCCCCTTTGGCCTTGCAAAAATAATAGATACATGTGTCAATTATAAAATAAACTATTATTAAAATAAAGAGAAAAGTTCACCACCTCAACTATTAAACTAGCTCATTTTTTGTCCCTCAACTTTCTATTAGTCCAATTTTAGTCCCTCAACTATTCAATAAGTGTATTTTTGGTCTTTTCATCATTTAAGTGCTTATGTGTCCATTAAATTTGATACGTAAACAATGACGTGGTATTAGTAAAGTGACAAATATTTGGAAAAAAATAAAAAATTCATTAATTCCCATATTTTCTTAAAACATTATTTTTATTAAAAAATATATTATTTTTATGCATGTTTATTTGTTAAATAAAAGTTAACATGTTATTGCATATGTGTTAAGAATATATGTCATGTCATTGCTTACGTGCCATATTTAACGGACATGTAAGCACTTAACGGATGAAAGAACCAAAAAATTACTTATCAAATAGTTGAGAGACTAAAATTACACCAATAAAAAGTTCAAGGACAAAAAATGAGCTAATTTAATAGTTGAGGGGGTAAAATTGGACTTTTCTTTAAAATAAAATGTATTATGGCTTATCAAGTGTCTTACCCTATGTTGCACGGATACGGATACGGGTATCGTATTCGATACGATAGGGATACGGCGATACGGCAAATCTCAAAAAATCTAGGATACAGATACGACAATTTATATATTATTTTATTATTTATTAATTATATTTTATATATTTAATTAATTTATATATATTTATATATTATAATTTGATGTAGGAGATACAAAAAACTTGTCATTATAGAAATATATTGAGGCAGAATATTTGTTTGTTACAGTTAATTAAATAATTAGATGTCTTAATCTTATTTTATTATTTTTATATACGTAATCATATATTTTAAGAATATATTTTCTTACGTTGGAAGTATCCGATGCGGATACGGGAAGTATCTATGAAGTATCTGGTCTTATTTTAAAATAAAATATTAGGATACGCCACGTGGCGTGTCCGGTAAGATATCCGAGTATGTGATACGGTATCCGATTCAATACAAATTTGGATTTTTGAAGTATCCGCAACATAGGTCTTACTTATTCAATAAAAAAATATAATAAATTTCTTCAAAACCCCCTAACTTTTCTCGCTATTTATCAAAAACCCCTTAACTTTTCAATATTTTTCAAAACCCCTATAAAATGGATTGAATATAGGGTTAACTTTAACTTTTCCATCCTATTTAATTTTAAAAAGACCGAAATGCCCCTCATATATGTATTTTCATATTTGTTATATTCAATAGAATACTAAATAAATAAAAAATATTATTTTTGAATATAATATTTCACGATGTTATTTTTATGATATTTTATGATACATTAATTTTTATTTTATGGTATTATTTTACAATTTTTTTTATTATCCTATATTTAAATTATAATTTTATATTATGTAAAATATTATTTTCTTCATTATTATTCATTATGATTTTGTTTATAGTCTAGTCATTAATTTATTTTTAATGTAAAATATAAATTTATTTTTTAATTCAATAAAACATAACATGAAAATAAATATATGAGGGGCATTTTTAAAATTAAATAGGATGGAAAAGTTAAAGTTAACATCTTATGAGGCTAAAAAGAAATTCAATGGGGATTTTTGAAGAATATTGAAAAGTTAGGTTTTTTTTAATAAATACTAGAAAAGTTAGGGGATTTTTGAAGAATTTTCCCAAAAAATATATTTTTTAATTAAGATTTTTTTATAAACTAATAATAATGTAAATGATTTTTAATAATGATTTTGGTGAAAAATAAATATTTAAGTAAAAGTTAATGATATAAAAATATAGTAAATAATATTGTTAACTAAAACATATAGTATTTAACTAAAAGTTATTTATGCCAAATATTACTTTTTGAATAATAATATTTTTTAATTGAATATAATTAAAATTGATTTTTTTTGATGATTTTGTTGAATATAACATTTAACTAAAATTTACTGATACAAAAATATAGTCAATAATATTGTTAACCAAAACATATAATTATGTATTTATATTAAAATACTATAATGATTATTTCAGAAATGAATAAACTAAGAAAAGGTATACTTTTAGGGATGTAAATCCTCAGAAAAGACTATAATTTTCACGTGACATGCCCTGATGTTATTACAACTTGCGGGCCAAATAACCAGCCACTACACACTGAATGGTTTGGACTCCAATCGTAGGACAAAATGGTCAAACCGAGCCAACGTTCCCTGTTAGAAGCCGACTCTCCTAAAACCCTCTATATATACCGCCGCCCTCACCGCAAAATCACTCCCTCTCATTTCAAATTTTCCATTTCCCTCTTCTTCCCACCGCCTTCAACTGGCGAGTGGCGATCCAGGCGATCAGCTGATCCGCCGTCTCTGATCGTCGCCGGACGAGATCATCCCTGTGCGATTCATCTTTCAGGTCAGATCTCCTCTGTAATCACTTTTCGCACTTTTGCGTGCCCTGATTAGTGCAATAGGAAGAGATAAGTAGGTCCGATCATCATATTATTCTGGTTAAATCACAAATCGAGTTTGATTTGAGCTATTATTCAATCGATACAAGGATTTGATCAGTCTCTTTTGCTGGCGATGAATTTTTGTTGATTGCGATCTTCACTGATAATAAAATCTCTTTATATTTTTTGATCAAGAGATCACCGTGATCTGTATTTTCTCTCTCTGAGGTCAGATCTGCTATTCTGCTATGATCTGTCCCCTTTCCAAAGTCTAGGTTAGATTTGATGCTATTTGCTTGTTTCTAATTGTCTTTTCGGTTAAACTGTCTAGAAATGTAAATCTGTACTAGAATTGATGCTAAATGTCTGTATAATTTGACTTACATATGCTCTTACTCTTCTGTTCTTACCCGTTCTTTATAATAGATTATTATTTTCTATGATCTGTTATTTCCTTTTGTTTTTCAGGTCTGTAGATATAAAATTTACATATTCTTACACTTCTGTTATAACCTCTTACTTTTTATTTTTTATGAACTGTACTGTCCTGATTTTCAGGTTTGTACAGATAGATTTGCATAACATTGCAATGCAGAAACAAGGGCTGACCAGTATGAAGAGCTTAGGAAGCTTCAGATCCCTTAATGCATCTGGTTCTGGAGCTAGTAGGCCCTCTCTCACTCCAAATCCAAAGCCTGCCTTTGATTCAAATTCATATGAAAGCATTGCAAAGCTCAAGCTCACAGCAGGTATGTCATTTATTTCTTTTTAATATCTAATGGAATACTGTTTTAAACTTACTTCTGCTTTGTACTTCCACATAATCATTTGCATGTTGTAGATTTATTTAGATTAAATTTGGAAATGTACCTCTGATTTACTTTTTATTTTCTTTATGTTCGTAGAAAAAAATGTAATTTACTGGTAGATCTATCTACTGCTGAATTTTTTTTTAAAAACCTGGAAACTCCTCTGATTCTCAAAATCATTTTTGTTATGAATTATATCTTTTATGTTTGTAATATTAGCCTGTTCTTGATTGAAAATGTCTTGATAGAGAAAGGAGTGTTTTCTCTGAACAAAATCTAGAAGTTTGGAAATAAGCAAATTTCAGTTTTCCCCTTGTTTTTTGAGTAAATTCTTTGAAGAACCTGCTTATTGTTTGAGGATTTAATGTGATAATAAAGAAACACTCCCTTCATTTCAGATACATTAGATGATAAGTTACAATTTATATGATTGTTTTTCCAAGCTACATATTCTTGCTGCCTGGTTTGTAGTATGCACCACACACTATTTGATTACTGCCTTTTCATTTTTCTACCATCTTGTTCTGTAAAAGTTAATGCAGTACTTTGGTTTAGAATAAATTGCTTACCTCAAGCTCAACGGGGCTTAATTGCACAATTGAGTTCTTAATGATGTTTAATTGGGATATAAATTTGCAAAATTCTGTAATTGATAAATTAGTCCGTTACTGTCTTGTCATACACATACTGGTAAATCTGTGATTTAAGGCTGCAGAATGGAATTAGGTCCAGTGTCAGTGATAAACATGCAATGATGGAATTTTTTTTTGAACGGGTGTTTTTTTTTTACTTTTGAGTTTTTTTATCACTATATACTGATTTAAACTTTGATATTGTTTGATTCAGAGCGGCTGGTTAAGGATCAAGCTTCCGTGAAAACTGATCTTGAAATGGCTGTAAGTATTTTCTTTAGAGAAGTAAACTCATTTATACCTCTATTGGCCCTATAAAACCTCAAAAAATCATATATGCCCTGTAAAACAAATAATTCTCACATATGCCCCTAAAAGTACCCTTCTCTCCCACATTTTTTCGTAAGAGAACTATGTGTGATATTTCCATTCCTTTTAGGGGTATACAAATATTTCTCATTTTTATACACGGTAAATTTGGGGCAAACAATCCTGTTTTTTGATATATAATTCTGCATGTTCATTTCTATACAGCATACAAAGCTAAAGAGGGCTGCAGAGCAGATACAAACGCTAGAAGCGAAACTGCAAGCTGCTGTGAATGAAAATGCAAAGCTGAAAGTAAAACAAACCGAGGATTCAAAGCTCTGGCTAGGGTTAGACTCCAAGGTTTCCTCTACAAACACTATGTGTGACCAGCTCATGGAAACCCTAAAGCAGCTAGCCTCTCAAACTTGCAAAGGTATTGTATTTCTCACTGTTTGATGATTTGATGGAAGTTTGGCTCAAATTGAGACTGAATTGCACGGTGCGACTACCTTGAATAGTACAATGTGTTAAATCATTTTTCTAATTAAGTCGAAATGCGTTGTCAACAGCTGAAGAAGATGAAAAGCAGTATGAAGAGAAGTTTGATCAGAATTCGAAAGCTATGGATGAGTTGAGCCACACTTTAAATGAATTATCTGGAAAGCTGGAACATTTGGAGGCTGAGATCAGCATTGGTATGTGTTTAATTCATTCATAAAATTTGTTATCACTTTTGATGTTTTTATTCTAATCTTGTGTGGGGGCAAATATTTTGGGAATCAAGGCTGCATGAGCATTTACACAGAACTGCATTCATGTATTATCACCCACTTGTTTGCAGTTGAACTACTGTTTTTTTTGTTTATTTGTTTGTCTTTTTATTTGATTATTTTGTGTGCAATTGTGCAATCAAGGTAACTCACAGTTACTTGGTTGGAAATTCAGGCCGATGAGAAATGTAATTGAGGCATAATTTCACAATTGAGGATAAATAGATACAAAATTGGATATAGTTGAGGATTAATTACACAATATTAAGCTTAAATTAATACTTAATTGAGCTTCATTTGTCCTTTTTTGCGTCTGTTTGGTGTAAGTATGTCCCAAAAATGAATCCTTCGCATTTATTACAGCTTCACATTCACTTGCATCTCTTTATAATTGATTACAATTTTAGGGTTTCTCCACTTTTACTTTTGTTTAGATGTACTTATTTATCAAGTTTTGCTTAGAGGTTAATAGTATTGAACCAGTGAGATAGTTATTGACTGAATTGAAGGATAATGTTCAGATTACATTTCAAAATGAATTTAATTTTGGGATTGTTTGTTATTATCATCCTTTTCCATAGTGAACCCTAGCTCATTTTTAACGAATAAAATGTTCTATGATACAGGTAGACAAGAGACACTTAATTTGAAGTGTGAGAAGGAAGAGTTGGAGAAGGATTTGATGGAGAGACTACAGTTTGCTAATACTTCCATTCAAGGAAAAGGTATAATTTTGGGTTACTTATTTCTATTTGAAGTTATGTGAGCGTAGTTATAGCATTTCTTTTTCAAAAACCTGAAAATATAATTTATACACGAAATAATAATAGGAACTCTGAAGCAGTCCTCTATAAAACATGCATAATATCTTCTACAGGAAGTGACATTTCTCATTCATATTTTAGTAGGATATATGACATATCTTGTTTTGCAAGTGTATGCATGTCGTTTTAATTTTAGTGTGGACATGTATCAAATTTTTCTATTTTTTATAGCATGAACTTTTAGCCTTTGAAGTAATTTTTCCTTTCTCCTGTATGTAGATTCTGATATAAAGCACTTGGAAGAAACGATAGAGAGAAACAAAGAAGAAATACAATCTCTCGACTCTCGGTTACAGACCATGGAGAATGAACTGAAGCTAAAAGAGGACATTTCCACAAGCCTACGAGCCAAGATAGAGAGTCTAGAGAGAGAGAAAAGTGAGTTATCCTCTCAAAACGAAGCTCTTTGTCAGAAATTAGAGAAATCAGAGGCTGAGTATAGAGAACTGGAGAGGTTTCTTAAAACCCTAAGAGGCCAAGTGATTCAACTCGAGATGGAAAATAAAGCTACAGAAGTACATGCTTCAACCCTTGTCAACTCTTATAACAAGTTTTATGAGTTGACCCAAGAGGAGAAGCGGTTGACTTCAGAAATAAATGGTGGTAAAATTGAAAACATGCGGAAAGCATATGTTCAGTCCACAAAAGAAAGAGAGGGGCTTCAGGTGGAAAATGAGGGGCTAAAGTGCAAAATTACTGAAATGGAGACGGCACATAAGATTTCTGTGGTGGAACGGGCAGAGGAGTGCAGATTGGTTGAAGAAAAATTGATGAAAATGTCATCTGATTCTGAAATTATGGGCAAACAAAAGGTTGAATTGGAGAAATTGAATTTAGAGTTACAAGAGAAGGTAAAAGAGTTGACTGATGCATCTGCCGTTGTTGACAGTGAAAAGGTATGTGCTTCTATCTCTTGTTTAGGCTTACTCAATACTTATTTGGTAGTTATTTGAACAAGCAAGGGAAACTTGACCCTATGTTGGATAAGACTGACTTACCTTGCAAAAAGTGCAGTTCTTACTTGAGCCCTGTATTTATGGGCCTGACTACCTATACTGTACTACATATTATTTCATTTGACTAGTGTCTAAAATGTGTAATTCCAATTGTTTTGCAGAAAGAGCTACTTCTCAGCATTTCAAGTTTGGAATCACAAATCCAAAAAAACCAAGAAAAGGTGCACAGTATTCTAGAAGAAAAGACAAAGGAGGAAGAGTCCTTTAACTGCGAGGTAACCAAGCGTGACAAACAATTGGAAGAGTTGGAAAACGAGATGAGCCAGCTGAAAATTGCCTTGGATGAAGAGAAACAATTCAGAAGTGCGCTGATTGAGAAAGAGAAAGAGTTGGAGAGCCAAAAATCACAGGTATGTTTACATGTTAAATATATGCATGGAATTTTTATAAGTAGAGAAAATTATGTTTTAAAATGTGTATCAAGATGTTATTGTATTTTGGTTTCAGATCAAAGCATCACTTGATTCAACGGAATCCCAATTAAATGAGGCGAAAAGGCAATATGACAAGATGCTTGAGATCAAACAATTGGAGCTCTCTAAGCACTTAAAGGATCTCTGTCAGAAAAATGATCAGGTACTTTTTAGTCAAACCTTTCTTTGACCGTGTTCACTCATAGCTGTTGGAAAGTCCACTAAAGAAATGTGCTGAACTGTTACTGCAATTGACTTTAGGTTAGAATTAGGAAAGTTAGAGCCTCAAGAAATCCTACCTATTTGTCCATGTTGAAACTCATTCACAAAAATTCCTGTAAATACTAAAAAGAGAAAAAAAAAATGTATAGCTAGACAAATTCAATCAGAATTAAAAAAATTAGACATTCATAAGCACAAGCCCATAAGATCGCGCAAAGAAAGCTATGCAAAGTCCTGGTATTATACTTGAAGAATCCAGTGATATTAGTGCCTTGTCTAACTAGTATTGCAAGTCCCATACTGGTACAATTCATGACCAATATATGATGATGACAGCAAATGTATTTGCTTATTTTCTTGTTTTTGTAGGCAATCAATGAAGTAAGGAAGAAATACGAATCAGAAAAGATTGAAATTGTGAATACAGAAAAGGAAAAGGTAGATGTTTGCTTTCTTTTTATGTGAAAATTTAATGGGGTCAATTTTATGCTTGTAAAACCTAAGAAATTATCACATACCATGCACATCCATAAAAAAAAACACTGAAATAAGAGTAGGCTATAAGAAACAAAATAATCTCAATTCCTTTGTTTTCAGTTTTCTTCTGAAAATCCGAGCTAGATAATCTCACTAGGGACAGATAGGATCACTTATGAAGTAATTAATAGAGGCCTGACTGGTATTTTTTGGTCTTAGGGCCATATGAAATATTTCTCATTTACCAGGTGGATAAGGGAATACATGATATTTGGGTGTGTTGGGACACATGTAAACTTGGAAAAAATATTTCTAATATCTCTGGTTAGTATTTCTTTTTCTAAAATCTGTAGGCTCAGAAGCTCATAGCAGAATTAGAGAAAAAATATGAGGAGAAACTCACGAAAAACAAGCACGAATCTGAAGAGAGCTTGATGCGTATTAAGGAGGAAAATGTTGCAACGGTATGTTAGACTAAAAATGTTTCAACGGTATGTTAGACTATCGTGTGTATACCATTTTTTGTTCTGTTTTTAAGGGTACCTTTTTCTGATTGTTATATTCATAATATGGAAGGATTATCATGCAGTTAGTCACCTAATGGAAAATTTTAGCATAAAAAGTAAAAACTACTCTATGGAACAATATCAGCTAGTATGAAAATATTTGAACCATAAGCTCTTTCTGTTGCAAGGTTGTTGTATACGGATGATATTTTTTGTGTATTATTCATATTTTATTATTTTGTATATTATACAGATAAGGAGACTAGAGAAGGAATTTAGCGAGAAGGAAATGCGCGTTCTTGCTCATCACAAGGAGGAATTGCACCGGTCTGAGCTCCATGCTGAAAATGAATTGAGGGAGGTACAGACCTTATAACTTTTCTATCATTTCTTCTTTATGGTTTTTTGCCAGAATCACAATTTTGCAAGGTGGCCCTCTATCACCACCAAAACAGTATTTGTGCAGTAATGATTTTGTAAATAGTAGATGGTAATGATTTTGTTGTATTGCAACCAAGGACACAGTAAGTAGTTTTGATTTTATCGGATATTTTGTGGTAAATTATGTTATTAAAATACTCGTTTCTTTTGTTGATTCTCTTTCTCACTCGGGTCATGTTAATAAAAAAAAAATGCAGAGGCTGTCAGTTCTGAGGAAAGAGCATGAAATTCAAATGAAATCTTTGAAGATGCAACATGAGGATGACTGTAGAAAGCTCCAGGATGAGTTGGAGCTCCAGAAAAATAAGGTATTTCTTTCTAATTATATCATGGATTTTATATGGATTTTATCACTTGGAAATTTATGGTACCAGATTGTTGATGTTGCTAGTGATCTTTTTTCTTTTTTCTGTAAAAGTACTTTTGATGGAACATAATGTTATGGGCATAAACTAAGACAATTTGTTCAAGCGTAAAAAAAAACAGTAACAACCAAAATTAAAGTATGAACATCGATTGATTTTGTCTTGCAACTAGGCCTTAGCAGTTTGGTATTGAGATTTGAAATCATAATTTGAGTTAAGGACCCATATCAGTCAGGAAAATAACCATATTTTGTGAGGTTTTTGGTCATATTAAGACAAATACCGCTGTTTCTTATCTGTAATTGATACATATGAATATGATGTATAAATGTGTTTTTTGTATGTGCTTTTTTGTTAAAAACAAAATTAATTTTCCAAACCCTATTTAATTTGCTATATGCAGGAGGAAAAGCAGAGAGCATTGCTACAATTGCAATGGAGAGTGATGGGTGAGAACCAACAAGGCGACCAAGAAGTCAACTCTAAGAAGGTTTTGTCCTTTTTATCTTCTCTCATTTCTGTACTGTTTTGGTCTCTATGTACAGTACACACAGTACCTGCTCAAATTTAGTTGGTGCCAGTTTCTTACCGCCTAGTCAAATTCAGTTTGTTTTGCTTTGTCTTGTTATTATTGTGCTCTTGTTTATTAATTGCTCGATTGAGGTTGGTTGAGAGAGGTCTTAAGGCTTCATACATGATGTAGTAAAAAAAACATTAAAACAGAAGTTACTCGAAGTCCATACCAATCCCTTATTTGTATCATATAATTCTTCTGAGTACTGGTACCCTTATACAATAGTGGAATTTCAGTTATTGACTCATATAGGTGCTATTTCTTGGAGCACAAGTTTTCACTAGTGTTAGCAATGCATGATTTACTATACTCTGGTGAAGGAACTATTTTTGTTGTTTTAATTTTCTGTATGGTTTTATATATAGGAATATTCTGTTTCTTCAAAGAGGAGAGAATCGTATGCTAGAAGGGAACTCCAGCATTCCACGATTAGTCCAGAACCACAAAGGAAGGTAACAATACCGTCTCAAAATACAAGTTTCTGTTTTACAGTAAAAGTGCCTCATTCCTTTTGCAGCAGTAAGGAATAAAAACATAATTGTGCCAGTTTCTTTGACTCAATATCAAACTTGATATGGGAAAAAATAGAAGATTGAATTTCAAAAGCAAAAATTAAAAACCATATCCATCCCTTTCTCTCTCAGTTGCTCTGGCCAATCTAGAACTACACTGTTTATTTTGGAATTTGACCATTTTGATATGCCAATAGCTTATTTTGTTATATTAGTTTCATTCTCTTTATTCTTATTTTGATGATAGTATAGTTATTAGATTATGCATTGTTGCTTTAGTACTAGTTATTTATTGGTGCTTCATAGTTTATATTAATAATTGTTTATCTACATGATCTGCTGTAAAACTGTAGCATCTTGTATGCCATATATACTACGAGAAAATTAATACATTAATACTTCTGTATTGTAGGATGTGAACCTTCAAGGCATATTAGAGTCGCCTATAGCCAGCATAATGAAAAAAGTTGACAAGAGAAGCCCCAATAGAAAGGTACTTACTTGGATCTTTAACTTGAACAGTTCGGATAGTATTTGTTGGTAGTAATCACCACAAAGATGGTACTGGTACAGTAAGGTAAAAGGCATCCAAATTAACCATGGTTAGACATAAATTTTGTAATAAACCAACAGCAAAAAATGTAGAAAATGGAAATGAGAAACCAAATTACTGGTGTATAAGTACTGGACTCGATCGGAACATTACTGAGAAAGCGAAAACTGCTATGAAATAGACGTGTTTCTAATTTTGTGCTGATATTTAATTAATTCTCTAATATATCTATCTATATACAGATGGAAAATCATGAGTATGTGGTTGAAGCAGGCACCACTCGTGTCTCAAAGCGCAGAAAGTCCAGGAACTCTTCCATGTTTGTGGTAAGTCATACTATTGCAGTAACTTTTTTTGGTACCAGAGTCCTAGTATTTGTACTTGTCAATTTCTACTGATTTTACAACTTCTGTTCTTTTGTTTGCTAATTAAATAAAATAAGGGTAAACTATTGAGGATATGCAGGGTGAAGTCAATCCTAAATTGAGTCTTAATTAGGCAGAATTTCATGTTTTTGGGTTTAATTGATGTTAAAATGGATAACCTGGGCAAGCTTAGTGGGAGTTTGTTTGAATCTTTGAGGTTTAATTGTGGGTAGTTCTGCAAATAAACAAATTTGTTGATATTGATTGGTACTGAACTGTTCAACTGCCAACAAAAATAGCTGCCAAAATTTTGACTTTCCAAGATAGAAATCCTTGACATGCATTCATGATATTTTTGTAGTACTATTGATGTTGATCTATCACTGGTTCCACCATACTACCAATGATGAATTACAATATTATTTGCTTTTATAACTTTAGGAGCCAAATGCAACTCAGAAGTCAACACTTAGCAAAACCCCTACTGCTTCAAAAGCCAGAAAGGTATTGTGTTAAAATCTATATGTATATTTATCAAGCCTAACAATTTCTGCTGTTATACAAGTATTGGCAGTCAGCAAAACAGTACCTGTACTGCAAAACTGCAATTGCGAAGCATTGATTTCGGTGTCCCGTTCTAATATTATTTGGGCATATCTTGATTAATCTCATACTCATACTCATTTAAGCCAAAAAAATAATAGAGCCAAAAGGGAAAATAATTTAATATTAGTTAGATCAACTGAATTTTAGCTGGCCCAAGTTGGTAATGGTAAGGATTAAAATCAATCTTTTTCTGAACCAGTTCTATTTTATAATTATGTGGTAATTTACTTGTGTAGGGTCTACCAGTGGTACGTGCGAACCACCCTCCCCGCACTGCCATAGGTGACTTGTTCTCTGAAGGCTCTTTGAATCCCTACGCGGACGACCCTTATGCATTTGACTAAATGGTAACTTTTATTTCATCTATTTTTCTATTTACTGGCAATTAGGAAAAATTAAGTCCAACTAGGCCTCAATGCTGATGACGCAATAGGACTGAATTAACACTTAGATATGAATTAAGTACCTTAGGCATGAATTATGTAAAGGATGAGATAACAATTTGTGGAGCTATTGCTGCATTACATATTTTAATCCCTACATTTTTTCTTAATTTTAAAACAGATTAGCATGTTTTTGCCTGCAGGTTCACTAAGTTTGACTCCTTGTAAATATTTCTCAGTCAAGAATTATACAACAGTTTTCTTGCTCTATTTCTGTTGTTTGGTTGGAGTCTTATTTATGTTAAATAGAGCAAGATTGGGCCTCAGTAAGGGGGTTTAATTTATGCAATTGAGGTTAACTAACAATTGGATGAAGTTGGGACTTGATTGCACAATTGAAGCTTATTTGGGGTTTTATTGCACAAGTGAATATTAACTGAGGCTCAATTGCACAATTAAGTTTCAAGTAGGGTACTTTCAGAAAAAAATGCTATTCTGTTCTTTTTTACTAATTGGTACTTTAACTTGGTTGTACCAGTTTGGTGGCATCCCATCCTGTAAATACAGATAGGATATTGCCTGCCTTAGTTTCTATAGGTCTTGATGGAGTTAAATCAGTCTTTATAACTTAACCAAAACCATCTGTTTTCCGACTTATTGCAGATCTCAGGTCTCTCAGCTTCACGTGCCACAGGGACTCCAATCAGTTTATTTTGCATCGTTATCGTAAATCCGTAAATATTAAAAATATCAATTGCTTTATATAACAAAATATTAATAATGTTGTCTGGAATATTGTCTTAGTTATTCATGTAGAACTTTATTTTCTTTTTTCTATAGAACAAGTATGTTGTGGTAATTCTGAAACTTGTATAAAAAAATATAGATTGTAGTTTTGGATTGACTATCTTGAATGTTTCATGGAATGATAAATATTGGTTTGTTAACCCGAACTAAATAAAGTAAAACCTAATGAATCAAATTAAAACCAAATCTGCCACATTCAATTTTTGTATCAATTAGAAATTTACATATCGATCTGAATTTTAGTTCAGTTTTATTAGGTTCAGTACATATGGTAGTTTTTTTGTGTAAGTACATGTAAGGTCAGTCTCATTTATTTGTTTTTCTAGTGCTAGAAAAATGGATATAGATTTGTAATTTTTGTAAATTGCTACATGTAAGGTGATAAATATAATTAATGTTGTGAATGTGGGTGTGGGTTCAGCAGTACATTTGAAATGGGAAAATGTTCTACATGATTAATGAGACTTGATGAGAAGATATGTATACTTGTTGGAAATTAAATCATAGAACTACGTTATCATATATTCTGTTTGATGGAAATCAAATCATAGAACTACGCGATCATATATTTTGTTTAGACGACAGCATATAAAACTAAGCAAAATGAGATCCATTTCCAAGTTGCAACCTACAGTTCAATTCTGGTGTTTGGACGTAAAAATTCGAACTAGTAGTTTTACTGTTCGGATGGAAGAAATTGAAATTATTACACTTACATTTTTTATGTGTGGATTTATGTAATTAGAATACATAAACATGTATAATTGTATATCCGTAATGCAAAAAGCAAGACATTGTATCCTTGGGGATGTATAAATTGTATACAAGTTAATTAATCGCATATAATTGCAGCATAATATATGCTACCCAAATTAAGGGGCCGTTTGGATGGTTGTATTATAAACTACAAGATTAAACTGAACCTTCCGAAGTTGCAGTCAACGTTATGTTTGGATGTAAGAAGCTCAGTGTACTGTAGAAACTGTTCCAATGTTTGGATAGATGTAACTAAACAGTGCAATTTCATTTACACTGTTTGTATTGTAATAACTGATATTTGGAAATATGTTGAAATTGTATTTCTTACATGATTGCACATCAAATTATCAAGTGCTGAATGAAATGGCACCATTCTTTCCAGCAGTTACAAGCATGCGATAGAATAAGAACAGACACCAAAGTATATACTGTGACAACCCCATTCAAAAAAAAGAAAGTATACTGTGACACCAAATAAATTATACTGTGACGACTGACCCCAAAATATACTGTGGCACCAAATAAAGTTATACATAATTGTCTTACAAATATAATTTAACACACAACCAAATTCTTAGAGAATGCAAGTAAAGTTTTACTTGAATCGCATTAAAAGGCAGTCTGCCAGGCATACTTTTATCAAGATAGAAACAATAGTCTACTAGTTTTCGCTAAAATAAGGAAGTGACGAAGTACTGAAATTAATTAAAAGGATATGCTAAAGCACGACTCACAGTATACTTTGGTGTGATGACGGATTGTACAGAGCAGTGGATTCTTACCTCAAGTTTTTTTTTTCATTCTCTTTACATGTAGAAATTCCATGTGTCTGCCGTGCATAATCACAAAACATTACACAAACGAAATTAAAAAATATTGGATCTACCGGTTGAAGCAAGCGAAATATCCTCTTATCGACATGACCTTAAAAATGACGCTTTTGTGTGTCGTGACCAGTCATGGTACGTGAACTAATTGAAGTAAATTAGTACATTCTAGTTTTGCTTATTGTGGTAAAATAAATTTACGGAGTCCGTAATGAAAAATAGACCAAAAACCTAAGCATTTTGTATATTTTGCTTCCAATTCAATACAAAATACTATAATATGAGACGTGTTTTTTAGCATTATTTTTTATAAATAATTCGCAAATAACATTGTTGCGAAAAAAATTAGCTAACTAGCACTACTGCCATCCATGGTGGCGGTCGAGACATTCTACTGCCAATCCCACTGGTGGTAGTGCTTAATTTACATGTTTTCCCGTCTGCGGCCTTAAACAGGTTAATTAGATACAAATTAGCCTCTACTGCCAGACCATCTGGCAGTAGTGGCAATGTTGTAATTTTTTCTGATAAAATTGGGTATCAAACCCGTTATGAGAGGGAAAAAAATGAAAAAATACCTCTACTGCCAGACCCTCAGGCGGTAGTAGCAATGTTGTAATTTTTTCTGATCCAATCGGGTATCAAACCCGTTAAGAAAAAAAAATATCTCTACCGTCAGACCTCCTAGCAGTAGAGATGGGGGAGCACTCCCTGGACAGCGACGGGCAAAAATAAATTTTGCTTCTACCGCTAGGCCCTCTTGCGGTAGTAGACACTACCGCCAGGCCTCTTGGCGGTAGAGGGTAGTACCGCCAGCACTACTTTTTTTTAATTTTTTTGTTCTCTAAACAGCGTAGGGATGGAAAAATTTTAAAACACCAAACTACCGCCAGCACCTGTGGCGATAGTGACCATCTGACAGTACATGCTATAAAAAGGTCCAACTTCATCTCTCTCCCCATTCTAACCTAAAACCGCGCCCCCAACACCAAAAAAATGATCTGGAGGCGATTTTGAGAGGATTTTGAGCCAAAAAAAGAGGAAAAAATAGAAGAAAGTAATCAAAAATTTAGAATAAAAGAAGGAGGCTAGAGAAAATCAAGACGAAATTAGGTAATGTATTATAGATTATTTTGGAATTTTTGATTATTTAAGAAAAATCTTGTTGTTTATTAATTGAAATATTATTTTATTTAGGGAAAAAACAAGAGTAAATTTTTGGGAAAAATGGCACAGAACAGATCATTTCTCGTATATTATGATGGTTGGGTTGTTCATCTATAGAACGGAATAAACTATGACCCACCTGAGCCGTCTTATATACCAGAAAATACGAACGTAAACAGAGATTATTACGAATTGTCTAACGAGGTTTGTGAGAATATCAGTTGGTCCTATAGTGATGATCTTATAATCCGAGGTAGATTTTCTTCAAAAAAAAAAAAATAATAAAATACCACAAAACCAACCAAATTAACAGCACTTTCATAATCAAAGTGAAATAATTATTTTTCGGAAAATTTAAAAAAAAAAAAAAAAAAAATGCATTCGCCTAAATTGCAAAAGTGGCAACACATTCTTCATCAAATCAAAAAAAACAATCCTTAACGTTAAACCCTCAACTAACGATGTCACCTTAACACATCTAATTTCAATATCATACTACATTTTTTGCAATTTAGGCCTGATTTCCCTAATATAGGGGCTTTTTTGATAATTTCCCTAATTTTCAAAAAATCACGACAAAAACAACCAAATCAACAACACTTCCAAACTAACCTCACAAACCCTAAACCCTAAAACATAATTTTGTACAAACACAATACCTTCAACTCGGGCCCGTCCTTGTGGCGCGTATATCGAAAGAACATCTCGCAGGGCGTAAAAACTCTTTCGAGCAAAGCTCCTGTCCTTTTCACCTCCGACTTCGTGGGGGCCACGTGCGCTTGCACGTGCTCTAACATTATTACCAGCTTGGAGCGGCTCCACTTCATGTTGTTGTTGGTGTTGGTGTTACCTGTGCAATGCAATATAATGTAATAATAATAATAATAATAATAATAATAATAATAATAATAATAATAATAATAATAATAATAATAATAATAATAATAATAATAATTATTATTATTATTATTATTATTATTATTATTATTATTATTATTATAATAAAATATGATATAATATATTATAATATAAAAATAATATGTAATATAATAATAATAATATAATATAATAATAATATAATATAATATAATATAATAATAATATAATATAATATAATATAATATATTCTATAAGTTGGGATTACTGTTGTTGGGATTAGTGCTGGTGTTGGTGGTGCTAGGATTGTTATTATTATTGCTGAGGGCTTGAGCGATGAGTTGATAGTCGACGTGGAGGATGGAGTGGAAGGAATGGAGAAGGACTTTTCCGCTAGCCGCCGCAAGGAGAAACCGACCCTGATTGTTTAAAAATAAATGATTATATTTTCTTGTTTTTAGGAGAATTGCTCAATAAGGGAATGTTTGTTGTTACTTGTGTTAATAAGAAATAGCTATTACCAGAGAATATAGTAAAAGAAATAAAGAAAATAATAAAAATACAAGATAAAATGAAAAGGAGGACTGTTTTAGCAAGATGGAGTAAAATAGATATAGTAATATAAATAAAAATAATAATAAATAATTTGGTGATGGAGTACTTTGAGAATTTATTTTTATTTTAGCGAGAAATTATTCAACTTACGTTTGCTTCTTCAGAGTGTAGATTGAACTGCGGTGCGATAACATTCACTATGAAATGTTTTGTCTCTTGCTCCTTCTCCGCTTCCATTCGAGCAGATGAATCCATCTGTTCGAACGGATCATAGGTTGTGTGCTTTTTTATTTGGCTGCTCTTTCCTCTTTAAATGAGCAACCCCCAATTTTGATTTTCTTCACCCATTTTTTGAGCAAAATTAAAGAACTCTCTCTCTCTCTCTCTAATGTCTAATTAAAATTATTCAATAATTTAAAGTTAGATTAGGGAGAAAAGTAAGTGATTAGTTTATTCAGTTTGATTAAAACAGATCTTTTGTTTAGTTTCGATGAATTGCTAAGAGTTTATAAAGAGATCGTCGATTCGAGTTTGTAAGAACACTATTTAAATTAGTGGAACAAGGAGCCGAAAAGACATACCCAAAAAATAGGCACTCGTGAATATGACAAGAGTTACTAGCGAGAACGAGCAGTTACAGCTTACAAAACCGTCTCGCTGAACTTCGTCAACATACCATGTGTTCGGTAGTTTGTTCTTTTACTCTTATTTACTTTCAACTTAATCTATTTATTGTTATTTCAATTAATTATTGATTAATACTGTTAGTAGAATGCCCTAGGCCAATATATTTGAGACCTAGATGTATGGATTGTGTTAAATAAACATTATATTTATTTAGAGATATTTTATATAATAAATGCGTATTGGTTATTTTATTCTTATTACTAAAATGAACCTTAGATATGATATTGAGCTTTATATCATCAAAGTATGTGACTTTGAGTAAAACTATAAAGTATTATGAATGATATTCTAAACTGTCCCTGATCATTCATAGGATGTTTGTCAGACAAACATAATTTATAATAAGCTATAAATATACATCAGTATGTTAGTTGACTAATGATCATATTTTACTGATCATGAATAAAAATTATTAAGTCATTAATGTAAATATATTTTGGAGACTATATACTGGATTGACCCACTGTGAGAATACTACATGGTTCATGTCATTAGTTTTCTCAGTAAAGAATGTATTTGTAATCCTTAGACTTGAGATTATCTCAGTTTCATATATGAGAAATTTTAAACTTTAATATAATCTAACATCGTCTTTAACCGAGCGGTCATAAAGATTATAATTAGGTATATAATGAATTATATGGAGGAAAGAGTTTAATTAAGATAGGATTTGTTCCTCTCATAAATTGAGAGAGATATCTTTAGGCCTCCTGATGATTTGATTGAAGAAACACACGGCCGTACTCGAGTGAATTAATAAGGAGTTATTAATGTCATTTCATGTTCAATCAAATTCGGTGTCAAGAAATATTTATCGACCAACGTAAGGTTGACACATACCATGCCTTATGGACGATATAGTTATCGTGTAACAAAGGGATACAATGCATGAACATAAATTAGGTTTGATCGAATCATCTATACTTGCTTATTTTGGGTAATCATGATGTCTTGCTAGAAGCCGCTCATGATTTATAATCCGTTGTGATTATTGCCAACATTAAGTAAATCTACATGGTCATACACAAAGAGCAACTATTGAGACGTACACAGAAAAATCATAACTTATGTGATAAGTTGTATGAAGAGTTACATAGTCAAGTGACACATCCAATCATATATCTTATATGATAAGGTGTGTTGCATTTATGGTTACATAGTTACCATGCACATAGGATATTAAACTTATGGACTATATAGGCACAAGAGACACCCCAAAATAATTGAAAAAGGCATATTAATTTCGTCCAATTTTTGTGAGACAAAAAGAGAGAAAAATCTGAAAAAACTTCTCTCGTTATTTCTGTGAGAAAAATGAAGAAACGAATACTAGCATATATCGTTCTCTATCCATTCAAAGGGGTTGATCGTGTGGATATCGGTAGAGGACGAAGCGAATTGCAGCGTCTTTGTTATTCGGGTTGAGACCGTGGTTTTGTTTGGAGAATCATTTTATTTGGAGAATCGGTTTGCTTGGAGAATCGGTTCGTTTGGAGATCGCTTGGAGATCGGTTTGTGAGACCGGTTAGGCGAAATATTCAAAGGATCGGTTTGGAAACCGATTTGGAATCGCACAAAGAAAAACGTCAACCAAATTCACTTTCGATCATCACGGATTAAGCGTAATCCGAAGGTACAAAGTTATGAACTTTTCTTTGATTTAATTGTAATTCACGGATCCTTCTTTTCGGTTTCGAATTCGATTTTGTTTCATTTTTGTTTTTTCCGCTGCGTTATGAACGGTAGAAATCCAACAGTGGTATCAGAGCCAAGTGAATTTCAATTAAATTAAGATCGATATACCATTTTCGAAATATTTCTTTTGATTTTGAGGCATTATTTTTCAATTGTTGAATTTTTTATCATGAACGGTTGCAACTTCATGAAGGGTACATGTGATGTATCTTGATCATGAATGGTTGCGACTTCATGAAAGGGTGCATGTGATGTATCTTGATCATGAACGGTTGCGATTTCATGAAAGGATGCAACTTTATGAAAATGTGCATGTGATGTATCTTGATCATGAACGGTTGCATGTGATGTATCTTGATCATGAAAGGTTGCGACTTGATTGAAAGGATGCGACTTCATGAAAATTAGCGAAAGGTGAAGTTGACTTACGGGTGGGAAATGGAGCAAGAGTTGCTGCATTAGCCGTAGTCATTTATTTATTATCTTTACCTTATGGACTTATAATAAATTTAAATAATTGCTACTATGTACCTGCTGTGAACAGGAATATTGTATCTGTGTCGAGATTGGTTTTGGATGGTTTTAAGTTTGTTATTTAGAATAATAACTTTACCATAAGTAAAGAAAACGTTTTCTATGCGAATGGTCAATTAGAAAATGGTCTTTATGTTTTAAATCTTGATCATGAACATTACAAGTCTATCTATAGCATTAATACAAAGAGATTTAAATCTGACGATTTGAATCGGACATATTTCTGGCATTGTCGTTTAGGACACATAAATAAGAAATGTATTTCTAAACTCCACCAATATGGACTTTTAGACTCATTTGATTTAGAATCATTTGGACATGCGAATCTTGTTTATTAGGTAAGATGACAAAGGCTCCTTTCACAAAGAGAGGTGAGAGGGCAAGTGAGTTATTGAATCTCATACATATAGATGTATGAGGACAAATGAGCACACCAGCTAGAGGTGATTTTCGATACTTCATTACTTTTACTGATGACTTAAGTAGATATGGATATGTTTACTTAATGAAACATAAATCCGAATCTTTTGAAACATAAATCTTTTATTTTCGATACTTCATTACTTTTACTGATGACTTAAGTAGATATGGATATGTTTACTTAATGAAACATAAATCCGAATCTTTTGAAGAGTGAAGTAGAAAACCAACTAGGTAAGAAAATAAAAGCACTTCGATCAGATCGAGGTGGCAAATATTTAAGCCTAGAGTTTGACGATCATCTTAAAGATTGTGAAATAGTTTCACAAGTTACCCCTCCTGGAACACCTCAATGGAATGGTGTCTCGGAAAGGAGAAACCGAACTTTATTAGATATGGTTCGGTCTATGATGAGTCAAACAGATCTTCCAATATCCTTTTGGGGTTATGCCATTGAGACTACCGCGTTCATACTAAAGAGAATTCCATCAAAAGATGTTCCAAAGACTCCATATGAGATATGGACTGGGAGGAGTCACTCATTGTCTTTTCTAAAGATTTGGGGTTGTGAAGCTTATGTGAAGCGTCAAATTTCTGACAAGTTAACACCAAAATCTGATAAATGCTTATTTGTGGGATATCCTAAAGAAACTAAAGGATATTACGTTTACAACCGATCCGAGAACAAAGTGTTTGTTGCTCGAAATGGTATCTTTTTGGAAAGAGAATTTATTTTTAAAGGAACAAGTGGGAATAAAGTACACCTTGAAGAAATTCAAGATCCACTAATTGGCAATGAACTGCCATTGGAAGATCCACTAGTCCCTTCAAGAGTTGATGAGTCCGGTCTTGAAACAAAAGATGATCCTTGTAGATCTGATAGAGTTCGTCATGAGCCCGAGAGATATGGATTTCTCGTGACTGATGATAAAAATATGGCGCTCATAGATGATGAACCTGTTAGTAGTATGCCCTAGGCTAATATATTTGAGATCTAGATATATGGATTATGTTAAACAAACATTGTGTTTATTTAGAGATATTTTATATAATAAATGCGTATTGGTTATTTTATTCTTATTACTAAAATGAATCTTGAATATGATATTCAGCTTTATATCATCAAAGTATGTGACTTTGATAGTAAAACTATAAAGTATTATAAATGATATTCTAAACCGTCCCTGATCATTCATAGGATGTTTGTGAGACAAACATACTTTATGATAAGCTATAAATGGACATCAGTATGTTAGTTGACTTATGGTCACATTTTACTGATCATGAATAAGAGTTATTAAGTCATTAACGTAAGTATATGTTAGAGACCATATACTGGATTGACCCAACTTGAGAATACTACATGGTTCGTGTCATTAGTTATTCTCAGTAAAGAATGTATCTGTAATCCTTAGACTTGAGATTATCTCAGTTTCCTACGTGATAAATTATATACTTTAATATAGTCTAACATCGTCTTTAACCGGGTGATCATAAAGATTATAATTAGGTATATAATGAATTGTGCGGAGAAAAGAGTTTAATTAAGATAGTATTTGTTCCTCTCATAAATTGAGAGAGATATCTTTAGGCCTCTTGATGATTTGATTGAAGAAACGCACGACCGTGCTCAAGTGAATTAATAAGGAGTTATTAATGTCATTTCATGTTCAATCAAATTCGGTGTCAAGAAATATTTATCGACCAACATAAGGTTGACACATACCATGCCTTATGAACGATATAGATATCGTGTAACAAAAGGATACAATGTATGACATAAATTAGGTTTTATCGAATCATCTATACTTTCTTAATTTGGGTAATCATGATGTCTTGCTAGAGGCCGCTCATGATTTATAATCCATTGTGATTATTGCCAACATTAAGTAAACCTACAGGGTCACACACAAAGAACAACTAATGAGACGTACACAGAAAAATCATAACTTATGTGATAAGTTGTATGGAGAGCTACATAATCAAGTGACACATCCAATCCTACATCTTATATGATAAGGTGTGTTGCATATATGGTTACATAGTTACCATGCACATAGGATATGAAACTTATGGACTATATAGGCACAAGAGACACCCCAAAATTAGATGAAGGGCATAATATTTTTCGTCCATCTTTTGTGAGACAAAGAGGAGAGAAAAATCCGAAAATTATTCTCTTGTTATTTTCTGTGAGAGAAATGAAGAACGAATACTAGCATATATCATTCTTTATCCGTTCAAAGGGGTTGTTCGTGTGGTTACCGGTAGAGGACGAAGTGAAGTGCGGCGTCTTTGTGATTTGGGTTGAAACCGTGATTTTTGTTTGGAGAATCGGTTTGTTTGGAGAATCGGTTTGCTTGGAGAATCGGTTCGTTTGGAGATTGCTTGGAGATCTGTTTGTGAGACCGATTAGGCGAAACATTCAAAGGATCGGTTTGGAAACCGGTTTGGATCGGGCAAAGAAAACCGTCAACCAAATTCATTTTTGATCATCACGGATTAAGCGTAATCCGAAGGTACAAAGTTATGAACTTTTCTTTGATTTAATTGTAATTCACGGATCCTTCTTTTGGGTTTCGAATTCGATTTTGTTTCATTTTTGTTTTTCCGCTGCGTTATGAATGGTAGAAACCCAACATAACCCACATCTGACCAAGAAGCTATGAAGGATCCTAATTCTCATAAATGGTTAGAAGCCATGAAAACTGAGATGCAGTCCATGTATGATAATCAAGTTTGGAACTTAATTGACTCACCTGAAGGTTCTATGACTATTAGGTGTAAATGAGTTTTCAAAAGGAAAACAGACATGGACGGAAATGTGCATACCGGCGAGACTTGTTGCGAAAGGTTTCCGACAAACTCATGGCATAGACTATGACGAAACATTCTCACCAGTTGTCATGCTTAAATCTATTAGAAATCTGCTTGCCATAGCCGCATATTATGACTATGAAATATGACAAATGGATGTCAAAACAACTTTTCTTAATGGAAATTTACTCGAGGATGTGTATATGACACAACCCGAGGGTTTTGTTGATCCTAAGAATTCTGGTAAAGTTTGCAAATTGTAGCGATCCATTTACAGATTAAAGCAAGTATCTCGGAGTTGGAATCTTCATTTTGATGAAGTAATCAAAGGTTTTGGTTTTATAAAAAATGAAGATGAACCTTGTGTTTACAAGAGAGTTAGTAGGAGCGCAATAGTTTTTCTAGTACTTTATGTAGACGATATATTACTCATTGGAAATGACATTCCGACTTTAACAAATGTTAAGACATTTTTAGGAAAGTCTTTTGCAATGAAGGACCTAGGAGATGCCGCTTATATACTCGGCATTAAGATCTATAGAGATAGATCTAAAAGGCTCATAGGCCTAAGTTAAAGTTCCTATATTGACAAAGTGTTGACACGATTTCGAATGGAAGATTCGAAAAAAGAGATTTCATACTAATGTCACATGGCATAAAATTGAGTGAGACTCAACGTCCTGCTAATCTGGAAGAACGAAATCGCATGAATAAAATTCCGTATACTTCAGCTATTGGATCTATCATGTATGCCATGCTTTGTACTAGACCAGATGGATCATATGCATTAAGTGCAACTAGCAGATATCAATCTGATCCCGGTGAAAGTCACTGGAGAACAATCAAGAATATTCTGAAGTACTTGAGAAGAACTAAAGATTCATTCTTGGTTTATGGAGGATTTGAAAGTGAGCTAAGTTGGTTACACGGACTTAAGCTTATATGATATGGTGTGTTGCATATATGGTTACATAGTTACCATGCACATAGGATATGAAACTTATGGACTATATAGGTAAAAGAGACAACCCAAAATGATTGAAAAAGGCACATTAATTTCGTCCAATTTTTGTGAGACAAAAAGAGAGAAAAATCCGAAAAAACTTCTCCTGTTATTTCGGTGAAAAAAATGAAGAACGAATACTAGCATATATCGTTCTCTATCCATTCAAAGGGGTTGTTCGTGTGGATACCGGTAGAGGACGAAGCGAAGTGCGGCGTCTTTGTGATTCGGATTGAGAATCATTTTGTTTGGAGAATCGGTTTGTTTGGAGAATCGGTTCGGTTGGAGATCGGTTTGTGAGACCGGTTAGGCAAAACATTCAAATGATCGGTTTGGAAACCGGTTTGGAATCGGACAAAGAAACGCGTCAATTAACTTTACTTTCGATCATCACGGATTAAGTGTAATCCGAAGGTATAAAGTTATAAACATTTCTTTGATTTAATTGTAATCCACGGATCCTTCTTTTGGATTTCGAATTCCATTTTGTTTCGATTTTATTTTTTCAGCTGCATTATGAATGGTAGAAACCCAACAAATACAATATATCCTATTAAAAGTCTGAAACTCTAAAAATCATAAAATCTGAAAAGTAAGAAAAATTTGCACGTCCTCAAGAATTAGGCTTACCCCCCCCCCCAATTGGAGATTTTTCAAAGAAATGCATAGAGAAAAAAATGTAAATGGAAGTTTGTAATATAAAGTATAAACACCTTTACAATAATTATTTTCATTTTTTTTTTATTTTGATTGGGTTGATTCGGCCTACATCGAATATGTAGAGATAAGTATAAGAAAAGATAAATTTAGTGAACCACAATAAAACCAAAACTAATAAACCAGATTTTAGTCTAATTTATTCGATTAAACCGAACCAAAATGTATATAATGAAAAAACATATAATCCATTCAGGCATCTTTGGAAAGCATATTCTAGTGAAACTAAGAATGAAAAGGGAAAAAAAAATAAGAAATTTGTAGTGAGAAGGATGAGGAAAAGCAAGAAGATCTAACTTGTTTACTAATAAAAAATCAAACAATTCAAAAAAATAAAAGTGAAAACCGAGCTTGTTGTTTGGCACAAAGAAATGACAGAATTATTGATGTGTGCTGTACTATTGGAGATCATTTCCTTTCTACCGATGGTAGTGTTTGGCAGCCAAATAAGAAAGGATAAGACGACTTATTCCTCTTAATCCTGCCAAACATCATTATTTTTGGAGGGGTTAACCAGGATTAAGGAAAGGGAAATGAGTTGGGGTGTAAACGGTACGGATACGATTCGGATAGTGCTCTTATCGTATCCGTATCCATATTTTTTTCCGGATTCGGATACGAATACGGATAGATTCGGATACGGATACGGTTCGGATATTAAACGGATATGGATACGGTTCGGATATCTCGGATACGGATACGAATATGGACTCATTTCGGATGTTAAAACGGATGTTTTAATATGTAGTCCGTTATCTCATTTTAAAACTTGACTTTGCTAAATTATTATATAAATATAGATTTTAGAAGAAAAGTTTTGAGCAAGAAATTACATTAGATATATTATTGTTCTACATAGTCAAACTACAGAAAAAAATATGACTACTTCAATATAATAACAATATTAAAACAAAAATATCACTATACTTTTGGCGGCTAGAGTTTTGTTAGATGGAGAAAGAGTTAAAACATGTTTTTAAGTTGAATGTAGCGATTAAAGAAGAAGACGAAAATATGGAAACTCGATTGTCAAATAAGAGGAAAGAAATACAAGGAAGTGAATTAAATGAAAATTAGAAAAGATAGAAATTAGTATGATTATGAAATAAAAGAAAATTAATACTTAATGAATATATATTCAAAGTTGAGTCTTATAAAAACGGATATCCAAAAAAAAAATATTATCCGGATACGGATAATATCCGTATCTGTATCCTTATCCGTCTCATAAAATAGATATTGTATCCATATCCATATTCGTATAAATTATCTTTATCCGTATCCGTATCCGTATCCGTCGGATACGGATATTTTTATTCGGATATGGATATTTTGCGGATACGGTACGGTTCGAATACGGATATTATCCAACCCGTTTACACCCCTAGAAATGAGACTAAAACTTAACTCATTCCCAGCGTGGTGATCCCAACATTTGTGACTAAAATACCTCCACTTTAGTAGTCCTCCAATTTTTTTTCTTAATTCTTTTGCTCCCAACTTTCTCTCACCTTACAACATGATTTTTGTCATTCAAATAAAGTCTCATTTCCATCTCTTGCATGTTATTTTCAGTTTGATGATGTTTAAAATAATTTCGAGCTACTAAAAATTATTTGAGTATTTTGAATCAGTTCAGATAAATCGTATGTTCAAAAAGACGTCATGAAGACCTAATCAAGACGAATGTATTGGAGTCTATTCAGAAAAGTTAGGGGCCGTTTGGTTCGTTCTCTTAAATGAGGATGCCAAGACATCCAAAGAGAATGGATTCCATTTTTACGTTTGGTAAGTCATTAGGTAATAAATTAATGGCATCCGAGATGCCCATGGGAATATTTGGTGGGAATAGAATAGCCACCAAAATTGATGGACTTCCATATTCCCATGAGTAGGGAAAGTAAAAATAAGCAAATAAATCTTTATAAGAATTTTTTTTTCTCTCATTAATTTGTTGATATAATAAATTTGTCAAATTTAAAATATCAATAAATCAAGATCTTTTACATTCCTTGAAATAAATACACTAAACAAAATATATCAATAACATATGTCTTCGAATTACATTCCAAGACATCGTTTAAAATTTGAACCAAACGACCCCTTAGAAGAGTTCAAGATTTTTGTTATTCGCTCTCTGCTTTTTATTTTATTCTTTGAGTAATTTAAATATAAAACTAGAGAGATATTTCTTATCACTACCACTCCGTTAAAAAGGATCATTAGTCTGTTTTAATGGACCAAGCTGGAAATTATTTTGATAGCCCTTTCATTCTAACATGACTCTGGTCCGTTAGAACGGACCATCCAATTTACTAGCCGTTTGACAAAATCACCAAAATTAATACTTGCCTTTTATATGGTCCGTTCTAACGAATCGTTGGTCCATTAGAACAGACCACGACAGTTTCCTTATTTGACCGGCTGCTCCTTCTCTCTTTATATTAAGCAGACACAGTCCGATTTTGTCACCAATTTTCTGAGCAAAATTTGAAAAAAAAAACTCTCTCTAGTATTATACAAAGTTACTCAATAATCTTTGTGAGATTAGGGAGGATTAAGTGAGCGGTTGTTCGATTCTTAGTTTGATTGAAAGAAATCGTTGAGTTTTGTTTCAATGAATCGCTACGAGTTTGTAAAAGAACGCTATCTGGATTAGTGAATCAAGAAGCCGAGAGACACACCCGAAGAATAGACGCTCATGAACGCAACAAGGATTGCTAACAGGAACGGGTGATTACAGCTAACGTTACTACATCGCCAAACTTCATCAACAAGTTTGGTGTTCAGTATCTTCTATTCTTTATTTTCTTATCGTTATTTCAATTACTTTTAATTAATACAGTCATCCAATTAAAAGTCTAAAAATCATAAAAATTATAAAACCCAAATAAGTACAAAACTCTAAAAATCATAAAAATTGTAAAATCCTAAAAATCCAAAACCTACACTTTCGCATGTTTTTAGGCTTATTTACCCTTTTTAGAGCTCAATTAAACAACTTTACACACCTCTAAAAAATTTCGAACTGCAACACCCGTAAATTATATCATTTTATGTACCAGGTGTAAGAGTATCAAATTAAGATAAACCGTGTCACGGGCTCACACCTAATAGGACTACAAATTATACCTTCTAAACGAACATAACATATATTTTAACTATTTTTAGAAAGAAAAAACATATTTTTTTTAACTAAATATGCTTTATTCTACGACTCACAAAATTTGCATGCATATAGCCCCCTCCGTTAAAAAAAAACTGGCCTTCCTTACCGGTCAATACTGTGTTCTATCAGTTTCCTGTTGAACGTTATATCCATCTAATATCCATGTAACCAAAGTTGAAACATTGTCATGTAGATTAAGTTTGAACGAAATTAACAAGATTAAAACCCTCGGGCCATCTATATAAACCTCATTAATTCATGCATCTTAATCACTCACAATCAATCAACTCAAAGAAAGACAAAACAAATCAAATCCCAATTTTTCTCACTTCAATCCATCGAAATGGAGTCTCTTCGCTCTACAAAGTTGCCTTTGGTGCTGACAGTGTTTATCTTATTCATATTCATAAACACCAACATGGTGACATGCATGACCATAAACATGAAACAAGAAGGTTTCGACGCATGTAAACCGGCCGTGAGTGGGTCCAACCCGCCACCACCTACACCGTATTGTTGTGATTCGTTGAGAGCAGCCGACATTAACTGTTTTTGTAAATACAAATCCTCATTTGCTCTTAAAGCAATGGGTATTGATGGTGATCGGGCAACCAAACTGCCTGGCAAATGCGGCCTCCCACCAGCCGACTGTTGAGAAATTACATAACAAAGCAAGTGTTCTTTTCGTGAAATTTGTATAGTATGTTTTTGTCACATGATGTTAAGATTTGTATCGGCCATGTCAATTTGGTGTATTTCAATGTATATCAATCATCAAATACATGCATTTAAAAAATATATGTAGTTGACGATTCATTTTCCATGTTTGATTATGGTGAATTATATAATCATGATTTCATTGTTGTTTAAATTTTGTCGTTTAAATTACAGATTTCATGTTTAGTTGATTAATTACTTTTTGTTTTATGTTCACTGTAAATGATTTAATTAAAATATACCAAAAATGCATATTTAATTTATGTTTTTGTTTAAATTATAAATTTGGTGTGTAGTTGATTTAGTTTTGTTTTCTGTTTACTATAAATGATTCAATTAAAATTTATGAAATACATATTTAATCCTATTTTTTTTGTTTAAATTATAGATTTGATGTTTAGTTTATTTAGTTTTGTTTTATGTTAACTATAAATGATTCAATTAAAATTTATCAAAATAAATGTTTAATTTAATTTTTTTGTTTAAATTATAGGTTTGGTGTTCAGTTGATTTAGTTTTAATTTATGTTCACTATAAATTATTCAATTAAAATTTATCAAAATGCATATTTTATTTTTTTATTAATTAGTCAGTATGTTTAATTAGGAATAGAATTTTCTTGCTTGTATTATATAGTAAATGAATTTGTTGTTGTTTTATTGAGACCTTTTTTGTTTTGTGGGGGGGGGGGGGGGGTTCTACTACGTATAGAAGTATGGATTTTAAATTGACTTTTAGGTTATTTTAACTTTACGGAATTAGGTTGTGTTAATTACCAAATTAGAAATTAGAAATAAATATTAATAATAAAGATAATAATAAATAGAAACAGGAAGATATTACCAAACAAGCGATATGATTACGGAGTTTGGCTAGATGATTGCATTAGTTTTAACCACCCATTCTCGCTAGTGATCCTGTCATATTCACGAGGGCCTATGTCTCCGGGTATGCTTTATGCCTCCTTGATTCCACTAATTCAAATAGTGTTATTTTACAAAACTCGAGTCGAAGATCGCTTTACAAATTCTTAGCGATCGTCGACGAAACTCAACTTTGAACTCTTTCAATCGAAACAAACAAACAAACTCAATTTCTTTGAATAATTTAAGTATGTTGTTCTCGGTTTGATAATGTTTGAAACAATTCCGTAATTACTAATCTTGTTTGAAAATGTCTTATAAGCTCAGAATGTCACACACTCAAGATTTCGGAAATGAAGATTTGATCAGATTGAACGTTGCTCTGTTATCTCGGAAGGACAATAAGTCATCACGCTTTTGAAGGATTTTAAGACGTTGGAGCAAGCTTCTTTCGTTCTTCTAATGCTTAGTATTTTGGAGGTATTTTGATTTATACTAAAAAGAGAGTAAAATCTGCAATTTATTCAATTTCAGCTAGTTCCATTGGCAATGGACCCAGTCCATTGATAATGGAAGAAGTCCGTTGACAAAGGACCTAGTATGTTGGCAACGGACCTCTCTGTTGCTATTTTCTTCTCCTGGAGTTTTGGCTAAAAAATTATTGCGTTAGTTCCGTTGGCAACGGAACTAGATGAATATAGCCGTTAGGAGAGAATTAGTGTATGGCACGGCTTGTAAGACCGAGGTGATTAAGACCAGTTTTCCAGCGTGGCTGAGCATCTTACCCTTCCAGCCATTAAGCCTTGCATAGAACATGTTTATGAGATCCTCATAATCTGAGCATTTTTTCCTTCCCCTTGTCAACTGGGCCCCCAAGTATCTCTCATTGGAGGATGCAGACTGAGCTTGGAACATGTATCGAATACTTTGTTTTAGGTGATTTGGGGTTTTGCGACTGAACCATATCTTCGTCTTGGATGGATTTGCAATTTGACCGGATGGTTTAGAGTATAGGGTCAGGATTTTTTTAACATTGTGGCTTCCCGCATTGAGGCTTGGCCGAAAATCGCCAAATCATCGACGTAAAGAGAATGGGTTATAATGGGGGCTTGAGGAGCTAATTTTATTCCATGTATAAAATGATTAGCTTGGTAATAATAAAAAAGGTGGGAAAGGAGATCCGTACCTAGGATGAAGAGGAAGGGAGAAAGTGGACACCCTTGTGGTACTCCCCTTGTTGGGGGGAAGAAACCAGATCCTTGTCCATTTATATTAATTGTGAATTTTGCCGATTTGATGCAAGCCATTATCCAAGTAATAAATTTATTGGGGAATTTAAAGTATTTTCGCATTTTTTCAACAACGACCACTCTATTCGGTTGTGTGCCTTCATTAAGTCGGCCTTCATCGTGAAAGAGGGTTCATTGTAAGAGCTTGATTGGAATGAGTACATGACTTCTTTTTGAAGGATTATGTTATCGTGAATGGATCGACCGGTTACAAAACCGGATTGGTTGATTGAGATTAATTCCGGAAGTATGTGCTTAATCCGTTGCACAAGTGATTTGGCGACTACTTTGTAAAGGAAATTGCACACGCTAATTGGATGGTAATCCGTTGTTTTTTGTTGGGTTATCTATTTTGGGGATTGGACATAATCTGGTGGAACCAAAATCTGCAGGTACTATGTTATTAACAAAGAATTGCTGCACCTCTTTGATAATATCATTTTTAACCGAATTCCAATTGTTTAAATAAAACCTAGCATGAATTCCATCCGGCCCCGATGCCTTGTCCGGCCCTATAGCTCAACACGCTTGATTAATTTCTTCTGTGTCCGGTATTTGACTTAGGGTTAAAAGGACCTCAGATTTCTTTTGGGCTGACAATCCATTCACCTTGGGCAGATTTGACTGCTATTATTTGGTTCCTTCTTCTTCTATTTAAAGAGACGGCATGAAAATATGCAACAAAATTCAAATCTCCATGTTCGTACCATTTAAGCTGGCCTCTCTGGGCCCAATATAATGTATTATAGAGCATGGAGTCATTATAATAATTTTGTAAGGAAATCATTTGAGTGTGGGCCTCTATAGGATTATCAAGAATTCTGTTTTCGACATGTAACATTTCTTGTTCTAATTTGTGTAATCTTTTTTCCGGATTAAAGCTGTACGGATTGGCTCATTTATTTATTTCCTTTTTGATATGTGTAATTTTTTCCTTCCAAGAGTACATGTTTCCTTATTGCCATTGAGCCCCACACATATTAGTGAAAGATTATTTTAAATTTTAAATACCACCAGTTTTTTATACGGAATTTCTTTGGAGGAATATGCATTTGAATATTTTAGCGCAACAAGATAGGCGGGTGGTCACTATTAAAGCACAGTAAATGAAGAACCAAAGAGTTTGGAAATAGATTGATCCATTGTTGGTTGGCCATAACGCAATCCAAACGTTGTAAAATAAGATCTCAGTTCGTACGTGTGCTTGCGTGTGCGTGTGCTTTTGTGTGTGTGTGTGTGTGTGAGAGAGAGAGAGAGAGAGAGAGGGGGGGGGGGGTGACCGAAGAGTGGGGCGGAGAAAATAGAGAAAAATATGACGTTTGAGAAGGAGAAAGCAATTGTAGCCCTTCCGATTTTAGTCCAACAGTAAAAATTTGATGAGACATGGCTCACTATGGTAAAATAAAAATAATTTAACCTTTGATCCTATTATAAATATGATTATTTATATACAATTAAGAGGTAAGGAGGAATAACTTATTAACCCTTCAAAAAATTCTCTTATCTTATCCACCTCCCAAACACATCCCTGAAATTCAAACTTCCCTCATTTTGAATGGTGTTGGATATGGGCCGGGCTCCAAAGTGAGGGTTTCCCTTTTGTTTTTCCTATTGGGAGTTGACAACTTTGTGGCTTCATTCAACTCCTTGAGCAGCCCAAACAAATTTTTGCACGGGCATTTCATAAAATTGTTCTAGAACACGGGGAGAGAGAGAGAGAGAGAGAGCAGGGCGAGAGAGGAACCGATCGAAAGCAAGTTCAACCTCGGATCGATCAGAGGAGACGAAATTCTTCTGTTATTATTTGTGAGGAAGAAGAAAATGGAAGGTGTATTGGGGAAGCTCCGTACTCTGGACGTGTACCCAAAGATAAACGAGGATTTCTACAGAAGAACTCTCTCGGGCGGAATTATAACCTTGGCCTCTTCTGTCGTTATGATTCTCCTTTTCCTCTCTGAGCTCCGTATGTAACTTTAAGTAACTTAAGTACACTGTTTTTACGTTTCTGTTAAATGAAAATTTAGAATTCTGGTGTTTGGATCTCACAGATCAGAAACTGTTCTTTTGAGTTTAAGAGTTTGTTGTGTCACATAAAATGGGTTTCTGGGTATGCATGTTGCAATTACCTGAAGCAAATTTGATGTTTCGATTAACAATTGATAGCTACTTCGAATCGTTCTTGTATTGATAGAGTTTCATGTGCCGATATTTCTTTGTAAGAATTAAAATGTACGTTTTCAGTACGTTTCAGTATCGAAGCCAGTTTGCCAAATTGTGTTTTTTTATTCTTGTTCTTTGTAAGAATTTAAATGTAGGGTTTCAGTAAGTTTCAGTATTGATTGCTAGTTTTCCGAATTATGTTTGTTTATTCTTATTAGGGTTTTTTGTTTTAAATGCACAATTTAGGGTAAATTGATCCTAACTTTGTACAGGACAAATTGTATTTCCCCAAAACGAGAACCACTTCATCATAATATGACATTAAATCAACTATTAATTGATTATCTTTAGATTTAGCAACAATTCTACCTGGAATCCGATATTTTAAGACCAAGACAGATCTTGTCTGAATTTTATTTGATTGGACTTGAACAAAATTCGACCATATACTTTCTTTTGCATGACAAATGAAGCTCAATTGAGACCAAATTTGGTAAAATTAATGCTTGCAATCTTATGCATTTCCCTTTTTGGTTTAATTTTTGTAGGGCATTATCTTCATGCAGTTACAGAAACAAAGCTAGTGGTAGATACTTCAAGAGCAGAAACTTTACGAATCAATGTAATATTTTTTTCTTCTATTATAAAATTGTCACCTTATTCTCTTCTTTTGAAGTAATGTTCTGCTGCCAGCTATAGGCATAATACAAATATTACCACAGTGGATTTAGTACTGGTAGTAATTGCTTGTCTTCTTGGTACCTTTACTACTTTAATCTCAATTTAGCCTTTTATTTCCGTTTTTGTTTTGTCAGGTATTATATCACCAGTAACTCAAATTTATAAATTGGGTTTAAACTGTGTCCTACTTGTAGACTAATTGCAGAATTGTGGGTTACTCATAACATCTTCTTGACACACAAGTTGAGGCATAATTGAGCTTATTACTGATGAATTTAGGGGCATGAATAACATTTGTGAGGAGTGGTACTAATACATGGCGGATGAATATCTGGTTATGTGTCAACATTAAATCCTTAAAAAAATTGTGTTTGTAATAGAGTATAAGCTCTTGGTTGCTAAATTATAACTTCTCCTAATTAAGTATGGTATGGTCGATTACTGTTCGCAATTAATCAATTATCCCCAGTTTATTTGGTGCTACAAAGTACAAACATTACAATTGGTCATTAATAAAGCCTCAATTTACCCTCAATTGTCAATTAGACATCATTTTCACCCAGTTACTCTCAATTTACACTTTACTTTTAAACTAAAATACTGAAACTTTTTTTCTTTTACTTTTGTGAATCAAAATGCAGTTTGATATAACATTTCCAGCCCTTCAGTGTTCAATAATTAGCGTGGATGTTATGGATATAAGCGGTCTGGAGCATCTCGATGTGGTATGTTCACATTTTTATTCGTTATAGTTTAAAAAGTCTGATTAGGTCAAAGTTATTTTGTTTGTTATGATTAATACTTTTACTTTCTTCTATATAGAATCATGATGTAGTAAAGAAGAGAATAGATTCACATGGCAATGTCATTGAAACTCGACAGGAAGAGATTGGTTCTTCTAAGGTATGCTGCTTTTTCGATTTAAGTAAAATAAATGAAACAGACTATTTGATTAAAAGACAGTAATCATGCTTCAAGAAAAATGCATTCATTATAGTCTGTATAGTGTGCTGGTGTTTGACAGTATTATTTTTCATGCAAAATTGGTTAAATGAAAACAGTGCGTGATACACTGATTTGGCACAGTTACATCTATTTATTTGGATTGTGACTGTATATTTTGTCTTTTTGTGGATACAATTTATTATTTATATGATTTTCATTTTTTAATTGACAGATGGAAAAGCCTTTACAAAAGCATGGTGGTAGACTTGAACACAATGAGACATACTGTGGTTCTTGTTATGGTTCTGAAGCGGTACATATGTTAATCTTTAATTTACTGACATTTGTCCCTTTTGTTCAAATGGAAAAGAAAGATTACATGTCACCAAGTAAATGCCAGCTGACCTGTCACAGTTCTTGTTGGAAATACTGAAAAAAAAGAAAATCCATGATTTGTAAACAGTTGTTGTTTCAAAACCCCTTTAAAAGATAATATAAGACTGATTGTTAATACACATTTTTATTCGTGTGGCATGAGATCTGAGATCTTACACAATACCCTCTCCTTTTTATCACCTACACTAAGACCTTATCAGAAAAACTACTATTCTAATCCGTCTTTAAGACAATTTGAGCATGTAAAATATGTTGTGATTCTTAAAATATGTGGCATGTGCTCTAACAGAATCTCATTTTTTTTCATGAATCAGACTGACGATCAGTGTTGCAACTCTTGTGAGGAGGTACGAGAGGCGTACCGCCTGAAAGGATGGGGCCTCTCTAATCCTGACCTAATTGATCAGGTAACATAATTACAATTATACAAACTATAAACTCAGTACTAGTACTGTTCTTTTATAATGGGAATTTTACAAAAAAAACCCCTAACTTTTCTGAATATTACAAAATACCCCCTATATTTTTTTTAAGATTTTTTTAAAATAGATTTGATAAATATTTTTTTTCTTAAAATATTTTTTTAATAAAATATTAGAAAAAAATTGAAGAGTTTTTTTTTTGGAAAAATATTTAACATAGGGGCAAAATGGGAATTTCAAAAATATTAACCATCAATTAGATGGAAAAGTGGATGGAGGAGTTTTTAGAAAATGGAAAGTTTATCATAGGGTTTTTTGGTAAATCTGAAAATATAGGGGTTTTTTTGTAATATCCAGAAAAGTTAGGTTTTTTTTTTGTGAATTTCTCTTTTATAATTAATCTTCTTTTTGTTCTTTTACCATGCAGTGCAAAAGGGAGGGATTTCTGCAGAGAATAAAAGACGAAGAAGGAGAAGGATGCAACATCTACGGATTTCTTGAGGTCAACAAAGTTGCCGGAAATTTCCATTTTGCCCCTGGTAAAAGTTTCCAGCACGCAAATGTGCACGTGCATGACTTGCTTCCTTTTGGAAAGGACAGTTTTAATGTAAGTATAATTTTGTTTCAAGTTCTCTTTTTCTATATTGATTTGAAATAAATGCACGCTTTGGAAATACAAAGTATTTACATGGACTACTTTTTTTCAGATGAGCCACAAGATAAACAGATTAGCTTTTGGTGAATACTTCCCTGGCGCAGTAAATCCACTTGACAGGTAGTTAATTCTTTGTCTCACTCTAATTCTAAGATTTCAATTTCTGTTGGTTTGTACCAATTCTTGTTCTAACACAGTACTAGTAATACCCAATTTCATAAATATCTAAAACTGACAGCCTTTAGTCTCAAGCTTCAATTTACCTTCAGTTAAAGCCTCAATCCAATCAAATATTGTGTTAGTGAATCCTAAAGCTTCAATTTTATACCAATTTTATCATAAAGCCTCAGTTAAGATTTCAATTTCAGTTGGTTTGTACCATTTCTGGTCCTAACATTGTACTATTAATTCCCAATTTTATAAATAACTAAAACTGACAGCCTTTAGTTTCAAGCTTCAATTTACCTTCAGTTAAAGCCTCAATCCAATCAAATATTGCATCAATGAATCCTAAAGCGCGTGCGGTGTGCAATTAGGAGTTACTTTAACTCTCAATTTCAAAAGAATTAGCCTCAATTTACTCTCAATTTTACATTAAAAGGAACAAGCTAATGATAAGAAAGCTGTTATCAAATTGGTGTTGGTGTGTTCCTACTTAAATCTGAGATTGATCTTTTATCAAAATCCTTTCCATTGATGAGTTGTACTGATAATAATATTTTAATGCTTTGATAAATTTGTTGCCAGCGCAAAATGGACACAGCGAATGCCATTTGGAATGTATCAATATTTCATCAAGGTTGTTCCAACAGTTTATACTGACATAAACAACCATACTATCCAATCCAATCAGGTTTTTTATTATTTTTCTTGTACTGCTGATTATGTTTCTACATTTTATATTTATTGATTAATTTTTTATTCCGTTTTTTATGATGCAGTTTTCTGTGACTGAGCATTTTAGGGAAGATGAGTCAGGCCGGGTTCAGTCTCTCCCAGGTGTTTTCTTCTTCTACGATCTTTCTCCTATTAAGGTTTGTTTTACAGAAAAGTCCTTTTGTTTTCTTGAATTCAATCTGGGATTTCATACTTTTTGACTTTGTGTATGCACTTTTTGTTTTATTTTGTTGGTTTTATTGCTCTTTTGGAGTTAAAATGCATAATTGCGCTACGTTGAGACTGATTAACTATTGCTTGAGGCGTACTAACAAATTTAGGGTTAGATGAGGGAAATATGGACAAAGGTGAGACTTAATTGGGGGCTTAATTCCGTGATTTAGGTTTCCTTAGGGATGAATGTATTTTGAACAATTGACGCTTCATTGCATAAATGTGGCTTGGTTTGACCAAACATGTGCTCTTTTGAGCAATTGAGGCTTAATTTCATTATCTTGTTTGTTTTGAGATACTAATACATCAAAACTTGCTTTGACCGACTTGCTGATATTTTCTAATAAATGCTTTTCAGGTTATGTCTTCAGAGAGATACATATCATTCTTGCATTTCTTGACAAACGTGTGCGCCATTGTTGGAGGTATATTTCGTATACATTTCCTATGTTTTTTTATTGAATAGAGAGAGTTCTATTCAATAAATCATTGTACTAGAAGTGAACTACTTTGCATGTTTAGGTTGTCACTAAATACTGTATTACATGAACTCTTACAAAGAACCAATTAATTTTTTTTTTAATTCAGGAATATTTACCGTGTCGGGTATAGTGGATGCTTTTGTGTACCATGGCCAAAAAGCAGTCAAGAAGAAGATGGAGATTGGCAAATTTAATTAGTGCAACTTGGTTCTCTTGCTTTTAAAGCAAGAATTGAGGTAAAAAAAATAAGAACACGTTTACCTCTACAAAAACTCCATTTATTGAACTCGATACGGGAGATTCTCCAAAGGACTTAAACTTCCATGCAAATTCAAATACGCAGATATTTATAGATGTTTCAAAATGTACACTAGTGTTGTATTTTGTTGAAAAGACAATTGTACTAAGGTCCAAGAGACGAGGATTCAAATTCATTTATGAGTTTTTATATATAGAAAGTTTTGATTAATATTTTTTTTTTGGTCGCTAGACATTGAGAAGTTATTCAGACTATAGAGCGTAGATGTTTGGGAGTAATTCTATCATTTTTTAGTAGTTTAATCATGATTTATATTCTTTACTGAGTAAAGACTAGTAGAAAATAACGCTTGTAGATTATGGCATATTGTGACGCAGTTCTTATTTCTTGCTAAAGATCATCTAAAATAAATTTTGTAAACCCCCCCCGATTTGTGTTGCCCTTGTTTTAGCGAACATATTTTTTTTCTGGCCAAAAAGACTAGAATATGTTTCTCGGATTAGTTATTTGATTCAAATGATTTTTTCCGCACCTTGTATTTACTCAGAACTGTATGAATACTATCAAAAATCTATTTAGGGCCTGTTTGAATAGGAATTCGTTGGTTTAAACTAGGATATAAAATAACATGACAAAATTTTAAATCAACCTTCTTACAATATAAATAAAAAAGGTAAATAAAAAATATATACAATGTAAAATAAAATAAAATAACATGAAATAAAATAAAATAATAAAATAAAATAAAAAATCTTGTTAATTATTTTTTTTCGAAAGGTAAAATAATAGAATACTAAAAAAGTCTTCTTAAAATCCAACCCATTAAGCTTCTTATCAAGAAAAACTGAAGTTCAGATCGAGGGATCTGAGAGCTGACTGAACGATAAATGTCTCGCAATTAAAAACATATTAATTACTTTATACCATTTTTCATTTAGTGTTGAATTCAATTTGACAAAAAATATTCACTACAATATATTATTTTTTTTAATTGTATATTACTCACTAATTTTTATAGAAAATTCATATTAAGAAGACTATAAATTTATTTAAGTAAAGAGACTTTTTTTTTTAAATATCATTTAAAAAAAAAATTCAACAGTTGCCATTGGTTTGAAAATAATGAAATATATGCCATTTCCGCCACTAGTAGTGGCGGAACACATTCTGTTCCGTCACTAGTAGTGGTGGAACAGATGATTTTTCATTTTTTGCAAAAATGTCCCATTTGGCTGACTAAACAGAATTGGGATATTTTTGCTAATTTTACTAATTAATCCTGTTTAGTCATCCAAATGGGATATTTTTGCAAAGTATGAAAAATCATCTGTTCCGCCATTACTAGTGGCGGAACAGAACGTGTTCCGCCACTACTAGTGGCGGAAATGACATATATTTCATTATTTTCAAATTAACGGCAATTCTTGAATTTAAAAAAAAAATGGTATTTAAAAAAAAAAGTCAAGTAAAGACATATAAATGGCCACAAGTAAATCTTGAAATAATGTGAAAATTTAAGAAAAAAGAGTATGTCGGAATATACTGACATATAGCTCAAAATAAAGAGGAAATTTATTGAATTTATATATGAAGGTTTTATTAAAAAATAATGTAAATAATAATTATTAAAAAAAATTTGAAAAAACAGGGAGAGAAAAGATAAAAATATAAAATAAATATGAAAAGACTAATATAAATTAATTTATATTTATTAAGAATATTACTTTAGGCCATCAATTAGAAAAAACTTTGTACTAAAAATGCTGTAAGTTGTATGTACGTAACGAGATATACCAAATTACAAAGAAATCCTGAAATAATGTGAAAAGTTAAAAAAAGAAAATTAAATCGGAACTATACTAACATGAGGCTCAATATAACTAGAAAATTCAAAGCAATTTATATAAGAAGATTTTGGTAAAAGAAAATTATTTAACACTGATTATTAATTATTTTGATAAGAAAAGAAAAAAAGGGATAAAATGAAAGAAATACAAAACGATTAATTTAAAATAATTTATTTCATTTTAAAAATATTTTGAGTTACTCATTTTTGTAGAAAAATTCATATTAAGAATTCTATAAGTTATATAAAAGTAAGGACATATAAATGACTATATTCAAAAAGGTATATTGATATTTAAAAGAAATAATAAACATATGGAAATAATGTGTATATTTTCATTCGCTGGAAAATTTATAACATTAAAATAAAGTATAATAGATATATGAAAAGATATAATAATTTTATACAAAAGTATAGTGGGCAAATAAAAAGATATACAAATATTGTGGGCTGTGTTTATGAGCTGTTTAAGCTGGAGATGATGAGGATATTTTCACTTTTATTTTGAGCTGATTTTTAGTGACCTTTGAGTTTATATCTTTTGTAAATCATTTATACATTTAAGAAAATAAAAATTTAAAAGCTTCGGGCTTGTTTGGTATCAATTTTATTTTCCGATTTTCATTTTTTTTTTGCCTAAAAAGAATTGAAACGTGTTTGGTATAAGAGCGTCGTTTCCGTTTTTTTTACGTTCAATTGTCAAGAAAAAAAGGGTTTATGGAAACAAGAAATATTTGTTTCCTTCTTTTGATTTTATTCTCACCGTCGAATATTGAAACTTTTATCTCCTCACAGATACACAATTTGTATCTCTTGTGATCTTGTCTCATCTGCCGCTTTGACTCCCAAAGACAAAATATTTCTAGATTAATTTTTCAATGAAGTAAAAATATCATAATTTACTTTCATGCTTATCTTTTACATGACGTTATGGTTGCACAGTTATTTATGACAGATTCAATAAAAATATATATAATTTATTTTCTAATAATAATATATACATATAAAATGAGAAAACTGTATATAAAATGAGAAAAACAGTATATAAAAATAAAAATATAAAAAATACATAAAAAATAAACCACAATATATAAAATAAGAAAAATAATATATAAAATAAAAAACAGTATATCTACAGTGTCGTCGTGCTACAGTCATATTACAATGCTGTCGTATTTGTACATTTACCTTTATTCTGTTAGGTATAAAATTGTCTCTCAGACCATGAAATTTGGTGGATAGTGAATCCCACAGTCCCACTCATTCCAACCAAGAAAATTATTTCATGCAAATATTTTAAAAAAGGAACCGTTAGTCTTTTTCATGCAATATTCATATCTACTTATATTATAATCATTGTTCTTTTTTAAAAATATTAAAATATTCATGTAAAAAGACCATGTATGAATGAAAAAAATCATGTAATAAAATCACGATTAGTATTAGTTCATGTAAAAAAAAAAATCGTGTAATTTTTCCTATGAGGAAATATGTAAGCAATTGCCTACATGTATATATTAGAAAAAGAAAAGATTTTAACAATGCTTACAATACAATCCCACAAATTCTATAGTTCTTTATCGCATGCATAAAAATTCATGTATAATGGATGATCGCATGAATGGATTTCGAAACCAACCGACATAAGTTTCGAACAAACATGTTGAACAATAATATTTGAAATATTAGTATGGATACATTTTTAAGTGTTTTTCTTTCTTTTTGAAATAATTTGAACATGTGTTAGAAATAGTGTGTTAATTTGCTTTATAACATACTTTTAGTACATTGACATAAAAAACTATTTTTAATCTTAAAAACAAAAACGATTTTTTATAAACAAAAACAGAAAACTATTTTTCGTTTAAAAAAAAAATAGAAAAAAGGTTTTGCTTTTGCATCATTATTCATTATTGACATCCAGGATTTAAGGTAAAACTCGAATGGAAACAAATAATTTGATTATTTGTGATTCCAATCAAAATGGTAAGTACCTCATTTATTTAAGGACTAAAAAGATCATTTCAAATTTTTCATTAACACAACAACAAATAATTAGGAATCGCTACAAACCAAATCAGCAAGAAATCAACTGATAAATCAGTCATGCTTATTGAGTCTGATTACCAAATAACACCTTTGATAACCTTACATACTGTTTGGTAAGAACTAATTAGCGTGGAACCCACATAAGCTCCGCCTTATTTGCTCTTACAGCAGGGACCCGATGAAGAGAGAGAGAGAGAGAGAAAGAAACGCTCGTATTGTTAGCGCCAAAAAGCCGAGAAAGAAACGCTCGTAGGGTTTCTTCCGTTCCTAGAGTTCTTCTCAAAATCCGATTATTGCTTTCAAGAAGCAGAAGTAAGGAGAACTGTGATTTCTTCGCTTGTCATGATCTCCACTCTAGGTCTTAGATCTGATTTGAGGTTCGTTTTTTGTTTCCCCCATCGGAATCTATTTATGCGTTTTATTGAGATTGTTCAATCATTTTTCTTGATTTGTGCAGTATATTAGGCGATTTATATTTTGTTGATTCGTTTGTTCAATGCTTAAAAGTAACATTTTTATTGTTTTGTACTTTCTCATATTGATCCACTGTGAAATAATGGAATAAAAGGATTTTCTTCTTGCTTGCCAGTATCTTCTTAGATCTGATCTGACATTCGTTTTTCCCCTTTATAGAACTGTTCTACGTATTTTACTATGATTTTTATCAACAATTTTTTTTCAGAATGTTAGACGATTCAGGTTTTTTAATAACTCATTTGTTCTGTTTAATATGTAGTTAAAGAAAGCTCCTGCTTTATTTTTTTTTGATTGATAAAGCTCCTGCTTTATTATTTATGAAACTTTATATGAATATCTGTGTAGTAGTTCTTTGTTGGATCAAATTCTCAATTCTTTGAAAGCAAAAATCTTTTCATTGTTTATTTTTTTTTTAGAAACTAAATTATTTTTATTCAATGAACAGTTTTATTTGCAACCTGTCAGGCCCTCTCTGTCTTGAGTCCCTAATTTTTGCTTGGCAGTACCTATTTTGGATTTGTGTTGATTGCGGTATTTTTTGAGGAAATGCCCAACAAGCGTTCGCTTACTGTTGCTTATATTAATCAGCAGTTGCATTTACAAATTGATTTACAAAGACAAAAAAGAACCCAAAAAAGAAAGAAACAAAGACTATCTCTAAGGGCTCCCTAACTAATTAGCCGCAATCTCGCCAGAGCAAAATATTTGTCTGCAAACGAAGAAGGATTTGATGAGGGTGCATGACTGCGGCCTGGAAAATGCGCCTGTTGTGCTCCAACCATATTTCCCAAATCGCCAAAATGCATTGAAGGCCCCACTGTTTTTCGTTCATTGGCGCTGAAGGAATCTCTGTTCCTTCTCCAAAACCTAGTCAGGTCTTGTTCCCAATGATTGATCCTGACCCTAGGCGCATGAAGTCAAAATGTGGTTGACCGATTCGGAATGTCTGTGAAAAAGATAGCAGACATCCGGTCCTACAAATCCCTTGTGTTGCAGATTGTTGTAGGTTTGAAGCTTCCTTTGGAGAGCAATCCACGCAAATTTTTAGGAGGACTTTTACTTTCACAGGGTCCTGTACCATGTGGATCGAATCCCTGCCTCACTTAGAACTTTGTAGATGGACGCCGAAGTGAATAACCCCGATCTAGTCCATTTCTGTAGAAATATTTAATTCATTTTCCTAAAAATAAATAATAAGGATAAATGGAGAAAATACTAGAAGATGGAGATTATGGAATCTTCATGATTTTATTTAGTCAAAATAAGATAAATATGCAATTAATGATCATAGATTTGTTCTTTAGTCAAATTTAGATAACTATGGAAATTAATGATCATGTGAAGGTGTTTGACTAGATTAATTTCTAGATGTTTCATATATGTGCTTATATTTAGTATAAATATATGTATTAGATTGTATTTGTATGAAACATAGAAAGAGAGAGTGAGAATAAGATAGGAGTAAGAACTAGAAAGAGAAAGAAATACAAAAAGAGATATAGAGTAAAGAGTTTTTGAGTTGTATAATCTTTTTTTAATAAAGTTCTTGTGTAATAAAAATATTTTGAGAATATTGCATCATATCAAAAATCCAACAATTTCCAGTTGTTTAAGATGTTGTCTTGAGTAGTGCTCATTTGATCAATATTCATCAGAGCCAGCAGATGTTTAGCAAAGAAAGAAGTTGCGAAGGCGGGAATGTTTCGAAGCTCATAATGCGAAGTGATGACATAGAGCTGCTCCATGGTTTTAGACCAAGGGTTTGATCTATTTTTGCCTAAGTTCCAAATGGATTACAGTAACAAGGACATGTTCCTTAGCTCGTGGTTTGGTAGACCATCCCGCCATTTCGCTTGGATAAACATATTTTAACCCAAGAAAGAAATACAAAAAGAGAGATAGAGTAAAGAGTTTGAGTTGTATAATCCTTTTGTAATAAAGTTCTTGTGTAATAAAAGTATTTTGAGAATATCGCATCATATAAAAGATACAACAACTAGCATCAGAGCGACCAGGTTCGAGTACGGGCATTAGCAATAGAGAGAATAACGTTCGCAGAGTTTTATAAGTATTGGAGTTGATGGCTTCGAGTATTGGTAGTAGCATGGCGCAATCGATGGTACCCATATTTACGGGCGAGCACTATGACACGTGGAGAATAAAGATGCGGACGCTTATACTGTCACAAGGATTATGGGAGATAGTAGATACAGGTTATGCTGATCCTTCGGGCTGGCAGCAATTGCCGGAAGTTGAAAAGATGAAGGAGGAGAATCGTATGAAGAACGCGCGAGCTTTGTTTCTCAGCCAGCAAGGAGTTGCGAAAAGGCTGTTTCTGCGAATAATGGGCGCGACAAAGGCGAAAGCTGCATGGAATATTCTGCAAGAGGAGTTTCAGGATTCTGCGAGAGTGATCACGGTCAAGCTGCTGACATTACATCGCCAATTTCAGAACTTGCAGATGAGTAAAATTAGACGATAAGGGAGTATTTCTCGAGAGTTATCGAGATTGTGAATCAGATGAAGACATACAACGAAGATGTAACTGATCAGAAGGTTGTTGAGAAGATCTTGATCAGTTTGCCCAAAAAATATGATTATAGCGTTACGACGATCGAGAAGTTGAAGGGTCTCTCCACTCTGACGCTACAACAGTTGATGAGTTCGTTGCAGTCACATGAGGAGCGAAAGTTGCAGCGAGGCAGTGGTTCGGTGGAAAATGCATTTCAATCGAAGTTGAGTTTCAGACCTCGGAGATTCCTAAAAAATCAAGATGCTGGAAAGAAGGATGGCCCTAGGAGAAATGCGGAAAATCCGTTAGATGGAAATACTGAATGGAGACAAAATATCGGAAGGCAGTGGTGCAATAATTGCAAAAAGGATAATCATAAGACGGAGAATTATTATTAGTAGTGAAAAACAAAGTGTTACAAGTGCCAAAGGTTCGGGCATTATGCGAAGGATTGTCGGATTTAGATAGGTAATTGGGTGAATTTTACGGAAGAGAAGAAGGATCGTGAAAAAATATTTTATATATCTCATACGGCATATGAAGAGAATGAAAATAGATGTTATTTAGATAGCGGGTGTATGAACCACATGACCAGCAACGAGAAGCTTTTTCGAGATATAGATACTTCATGTGAGACTAAGGTTCGTTTGGGAAATGAATCTTTAGTTCAAGCAAAAGACAAAGGTAGCATCGCCGTGCAGACGGAGAAGGGATCAAAATTTATTCGGGACGTGTTGCTAGTTTCGGATTTGCAGCAGAATCTATTGAGTGTTAGGCAACTAGTTCAAAACGGTTATATCATTCATTTTGAGAATAACTGCTGCAAGATTTATGATCGGCAGAATAAAAATCAGGTGTTGACGAAGGTAGATCTAGGAAGATCAAGAAATTTTCGGATGCATATTAATTACGCTCCGCAGCTGGCATGGAGAAGTGAGGTGACAAAGTGAGGTGACAAGTGACTCCGGCTTATGACATAAGAGATATGGGCGTCTGAACTACACGGCTCTTGAAGTTGTTGCGGGTGAAGAGAATGGTGTGCGGACTGCCGTTTATCGAGATTAAGATGGATACATGTGAAGGGTGTGCTTTAGGAAATCAACATCGAGAATCATTTCCGTCTAGAGGAGCTTGGAGAGCTAAAGCGCAATTTGAGTTGGTGCATATGGATATATGCGGAAAGATGCAAACGTCGTAAGGGGTTGAGGAGTGGATGATTATTTGAGTATGATATGGGTTTATTTCTTGAAGGAGAAGTCAGAGGCGTTTGACATGTTTAAGAGGTATAAAGCTCTTGTTGAGAATGAAAGCGGTCGAAAAATTAAGGTGTTGAGGAGTGATAGAGGGAGTGAGTTTACCTCGAAAAATTTCGACCGATTTTGTGAAAATGAGGTATTCGTCGGCAGTTAACGTCGCATATACTCCACAACAAAATGGTGTGGCCGAGTGAAAAAATAGAACTATTATGGAGATGACGCATGCAATGTGAAAGGAGAGAAGCATGCCTAATATGTTTTGGGCAGAAGCAGTTAATATGGCGATTTATATTCTTAATATAAGTCCAACAAAATCTGTTTTTAATCGGATTCCTATTGAAGCATGGTGAGGTATCAAGCCGTCGGTTAGGCATATGAGGGTGTTTGGTAGTTTATGCTATGCACATGTGCCATCGAAAATAAGGAGCAGGCTAGATGATAAGAGCGAAAAGTGTATATTTGTCGGATATAGCGAAAAGACAAAAGAATACCAGTTATATAATTTGGAAAAGAAGAAGTTGATAACAAGTCGGAATGTTATCTTCAAGGAGAATGCTTCCTGAAATTGGGAAGAAATTAAGGTCCAAAAGCTAGAGGAGCACCTACGACTATCATTACGCCTGGTGAGCCGGAGCCACATGGAGAAGGTACTTCTTCTGGTCAAGATAGATCGAGCTCAAGTTCAATCCCGGATACAAGTCTGAGTCCTAGTCCAAGTCCGGATAGGAGAACGGGAGAAGAATCGAGTACGCCATAGTCTACTCCAAGACGAGTAAGGAGTTTGCGTGTTATTTATGAATCTTGTAATTTCACGGTCGTCGAGCCACCACAAAGTTTTGTAGAAGCTGAAAATCATGAAAACTGGATCAAGGCAATGGAAGAGGACGTTCGAATGATTGAGAAAAATAATATGTGGGAGTTGGTGAACTGGCCAAAAGATAGAGACGTGATAAGAGTAAAATGTGTTTACAAGACGAAGTTGAATCTAGATGGTTTGGTTTAGAAATATAAAGCACGGCTCATGGCAAAAGGGTTTAAGCAGAAGCATGGAATTGATTATTATGAGACATTTGCGCTGGTGGCAAGACTAGAGACGATCAGAACATTGATTGCTTTAGTGGCACAAAAGAAGTGGAGGCTACATCAGCTAGATGTTAAATTGGCATTTCTGAACGGTTCTCGAGGAAGATATCTATGATGAGCAGCCGGAAGGATTCATAATTGAAAGGGGAGAAAAGAAGGTGTATAAACTGAAGAAGGCATTGTACGGCTTAAAGCAGACGCCAAGAGCAAGGTACAACCAGATTGACACGTATTTTACCGACAACGGCTTTGAGAAAAGCAAAGTCTACCTTATACGGAAGAAGAAAGGTACTGATATTCTTATAGTTTCATTATATGTGGATGAGAGATACGATGAGGAGGTATGAGATGAGTGATTTGGGTTTGCTACATTATTTAACATTCTTTTCCTTCAGTTCTATTCAAATTTAGCTTGGGTGCAAATTTATGGGTGCATTTATCAATTTCTCTCAACTCTATCCAAATTCAACGGACTGCACACGTGGCATATCCTGATTGGCCCGATCTAAATTCTAGAATTTATCCCAACAAACTAGAGTTCGCCACGTGTCCAGCCAATCATTGGTAAAAATGCGTTTTAACATGTGGCATTCTTTCATTGGCCAAATAAAAATCTCGTACTGACCTTCGTATTGACGTATGTCAGTTGCAGAAGACGCGTGACAAATTTTCTCCATTTCAAACCACCGGACGGTCCATTACCCTCCAAAACACTCGTTATAACCTAACCGGAGGTGTCCAGTCTTCAAAACACTGGAGACGAAATGAACTGCTCTTGCTAGCGACGTATTTTCTAGGGCCCGCTCGCCACGTGTCGCTCGCTGAATGGCGGAAGGGAATCTCGTACTGACCCTCGTACTAACACATAAATGATCCTTGTGTCTTCTCTTTATCCAAGCTCAACTAACCAGCCACGTGTTAGCTTTTGATTTGCTGATTTTTAATGGAATCTGCCACGTGTTAGCTTCTGATTGGTTGAAAAGGGATTTGACAAGGTCAAAGTTTGACTTTGACTAAGGTTGACCAAATTTTGCATTGCATTTTCTGGGAGTTCTAGAAGGTCTTTTTTCGCGAGATTTGTACCATTGGATTCGTATTGTCACGCTCTTCAATTTGGTACCCTGTTTGACCATTTTTAGGACAGTTGACTTTTGGTCAACTATGAGATTTGTCGGGTTTGACTTCATATTTTTGTGGATTTCGCACGTCTTGGCTTGTATGGTCGGTGAGTAAGGATTGTAAGAGAATTAGAGAAGTGTGTGTAGGGTTTTTCGCATGGGTTTTGTCAAAATTTCGGCCATTTTTGGCCCATGATTTGTAGATCGGCTCTTTAGTTGGAGTTGATTTTTTGCCAAATCCTCCAAATGCCATTTTCTTGGTCTTTTTACCTGAAAAATCACACAAAAGTGTATTAAGAGTTTCAAAAATAATCCTCATTAATTTTAAACATTTCTCATACACTTTATGTGATTTAATGGTGAATTTAGTATGATTAAAATCCTAAAAATGTGTATAGAATTACACATTACAAATCTCACCACACTTAAACCAAGCTTGCCCTCAAGCGTAAATTTAAATAAGTTTTAGGGTTTTTAGAATCAGTTTAAATTCATTTGAAAGGAGATCAAATTATTGCCATATTATTAGTCGATTATTATAATAATACACGAATGTCGGTGATTGTCAATTAATAATTTTTAAACCTCAAAGTTGTTTCAACTCGCCAATCTTTTATCCCAATTATCCATTTTCCACAAAATAGTACCCTAAGAAAATATTTCTACTTTAGCCCCCTAAATTTCGCACAAAAGTTTCAGCTAAATTTCACTTCGCCCTTTGAAACCGATTGAAAGCTCACACACCCAATTTCAAGTACAAAATTGTGTCTAATGACACTTAAAATCATTTATTAAAAAGTATATACATATTTATATTTATTTCTTATATTTATTTTATTTTATTCTTTTATAATTTATTTGTTATTTATTTATTTATTTTATTTTATTTTATTTTATTTTATTTATTATTATTTTATTTTATTTTATTTTATTGTATTATTATTATTATTATTTCTTTATTTTATTTTATTTTTAGGAAAATGGATCATCTCCCTCTGGTCACTTCTAGCATACTCGGGTTCCGGGCCATGCAGCGGGCCCTTCCGCGTGAATATCAATGATTCATCATCACCGATACCCAACTACTTGGTACCATGCAAGTTGGATTGCCTGTAACCAAGCGTTTAGAACTATCTCTCACGTCGTACACCCCTGAGGGTCACCATAAGACTAGATATAGCAGATTATTTAAAAATCATATATAAAAATAATACGTTTTTGCACTAAAAAATGGGTGATAGATTTTCAATAAGTTTCAAGGGGCTGATAAAAATTAGACATTTCACGAAACCACAGTTTGAAAATTAAGGATAATTTCGAAAAATATTAATACGGCACTAAAGAATGGAAACATTATATTTTGTCACAAAATATTGAGGGGATGAACACGTTATGAAATTTTCAAACCATTAATGGACTTTACATGGATAGTATAGATGGAATGAGGTGGAATGGGTGATATCATGGCAATAATTTAATGTCTTTTAAATATTTTCAAAATTTTATCATCATTTTTCAAAACCCTATACTTTTTCAAAAACTCGTTACTCGAAGGACTTGGTTCAAAAACATTTCCTTTTCAAAAACCCTTTTCTTTTTAAAACTTTGCGATATTTACAAATCCAAACAAATGAAGAAGTGTTTAAAGAAAAGGGTTTTGAAAAATGATGAAGCAAATGAAGAAGTGTTTAAAGAAAAGGGTTTTGAAAAATGAAGAAGTTTCATCATCGATATTTACAAATCCATGTTGCTTTTGCAAATTTAAGCGTAAATGAAGAAGTTTTGTGAAAAGAAAAATTAAAAAATAATAAAAGAAAAATACGACCTGACATGACGAGTTGTTTCTCGCCAAGCGCTCCTGTTTTACGTCTCGAGCCCGACGCCTTCGTGTCAGCCTCTTTCGAACGGGTCGTAAACGTGAGCAAATCCTTGAAGGAGCTCATTGTTAATAGTATGCCCTAGGCCAATGTATTTGAGATCTAGATATATGGATTGTGTTAAACAAGCATTGTTTTTTATTTAGAGATATTTTATATAATAAATGTGTATTGGTTATTTTATTCTTATTACTAAAATGAAGCTTGAATATGATATTCAGCTTTATATCATCAAAGTATGTGACTTTGATAGTAAAACTTTAAAGTATTATGAATGATATTCTAAACCGTCCCTGATCATTCATAGGATGTTTGTGAGACAAACATACTTTATGATAAGCTATAAATGTACATCAGTATATTAGTTGACTGATGGTCACGTTTCTCGATCATGAATAAGAGTTATTAAGTCATTAGCATAAGTATATGTTAGAGACCATATACTGGATTGACCCACTGTGAGAATACTACATGGTTCGTGTCATTAGTTATTCTCAGTAAAGAATGTATTTGTAATCTTTAGACTTGAGATTATCTCAGTTTCCTACATGAGAAATTTTATACTTTAATATAATCTAACATCGTCTTTAACCGGGCGGTCATAGAGGTTATAATTAGGTATATAATGAATTATTCGGAGGAAAGAGTTTAATTAAGATAGGATTTGTTCCTCTCATAAATTGAGAGAGATATCTTTAGGCCTCTTGATGATTTGATTGAAGAAACGCACGGCCGTGCTCAAGTGAATTAATAAAGAGTTATTAATGTCATTTCATGTTCAATGTCATTTCATGTTCAATCAAATTCGGTGTCAAGAAATATTTATCGACCAACATAAGGTTGAGACATACCATGCCTTATGGACGATATAGATATCGTGTAACAAAGGGATACAATGCATGACATAAATTAGGTTTGATCGAATCATCTATATTTGCTTAATTTGGGTAATCATGATGTCTTGCTAGAGACCGCTCATGATTTATAATCCGTTGTGATTATTGCCAACATTAAGTAAACCTACATGGTCACACACAAAGAACAACTATTGACGTACACAGAAAAATCATAACTTATGTGATAAGTTGTATGAAGAGCTATATAGTCAAGTTACACATTCAATCCTACATCTTATATGATAAGATGTGTTGCATATATGGTTACATAGTTACCATGCACATAGGATATGAAACTTATGGATTATATAGGCACAAGAGACACCCCAAAAATAGTTAAGGAGACATATTTTCGTCCATCTTTTGTGAGACAAAGAGGAGAGAAAAATCCGAAAATTATACTCTTGTTTTTCTGTGAGAGAAATGAAGAACGAATACTAGCATATATCGTTCTTTATCCGTTCTAAGGGGTTGTTCGTGTGGATACCGGTAGAGGACGAAGCGAAGTGCGGCGTCTTTGTGATTGGGGTTGAAACCGTGATTTTTTGTTTGGAGAATCGGTTTATTTGGAGAATCGGTTTGTGAGACGACCGATTAGGCGAATCATTCAAAGGATCGGTTTGGAAACCGGTTTGGATCGGGCAAAGAAAATCGTCAACCAAATTCGTTTTTGATCATCACGGATTAAGCGTAATCCGAAGGTACAAAGTTATGAACTTTTCTTTGATTTAATTGTAATTCACGGATCCTTCTTTTGGGTTTCAAATTCGATTTTGTTTCGTTTTGTATTTTCCGCTGCGTTATGAACGGCAGAAACCCAACAGTGGTATCAGAGGCAAGTGAATTCCAATTAAATTAAGACGGATAAACCATTTTCGAAATATTTCTTTTGATTTTGAGGCGTTGTTTTTCAATTTTTGAATTTTGGTCACGAACGGTTGCAATTTCATGAAAGGGTGCGACTTCAGGAAAGGGTGCATGTGATGTCTCTTGTTCATGAACGGTTACAATTTCATGAAAGGGTGCGACTTCATGAAAGGGTGCATGTGATGTATCTTGATCATGAACGGATGCGACTTCATGAAAGGGTGCATGTGATGTATCTTGATCATGAACGGTTGCGATTTCATGAAAGGATGTGACTTCATGAAAAGGTGCATCTGTTATATTTCGATCATGAAAGGTTGCGATTTCATGAAAGGATGCGACTTCATGAAATGGTGCATGTGATGTATCTTGATTATGAAAGGTTGCGAGATGATTGAAAGGGTGCTTTGGGTATGTCATGAAGGGATGCATGTGATGTATCATAACCTTCGGATGGGTGTCTAAATTTTATGAAAAGGTGCGAAACTACATATATGATACAGTAAATAAATTTCGAAATGATGTATTTAACACATCAAGTTTTTTAAAGAAATTTTGAGTTTCGGGATCCCCGTTTTTCGGGGCCGCGCCCCGAACCCCGCACTCACGCATGGATTAATCGTAGACCCCAAATTTCATATTCGTAACGTCTTATACATATTTCGTAAAATGATTTAAAGTACTACATAATGCATATAACATGGCCTATTAGATATGTGTTGAATGATTGTGATTTGTGTGTGATGATGTGATGTGTGTAATATATGTATGTATGTAAAAACGGACATGGTTCCGTTCTTGGTTGATGTGATGTAATTTATTTTGATGGTTAATTGTGACGGGCATGGTTCCGTTCATTTTATATATAATATAACTACCACGATCATACACATCATGGAGATGAAGGAGTTCACCATCCACTTCATACGCATCATGGAGATGATAGAGTTCACCATCCACCTCATACACACCATGGAGATGAAGGAGTTCACCGTCCACCTCATACACATCATGGAGATGAAGGAGTTCATCAATGCCTTGTGGTTGAATGTATCTTAGGAAATGATCTTAATGATTGGCTCATTTAGATCATCAAGGCCATGTTATATCATATTATATTTATTTTATCTGTGCATGTGATGTTCTGTGATGAAATACATGATAAAATAAAACAAAAGATTAAATATAACAAACCCTCATATAATATTGAATCATAGAAATGCCTCCCATGTATCTATACTTATTATCCCTTCGATCATACAAAATTTGGGTATGCCAAAGCATAGTGAATTAGCATAATCTTAGGGTGATAAGAAGCGAGAAATGGTGATTCTCGATATTTAGACATGGTTAGATTCAACTGAACTATCAAGTCAGACTTGGGTTCGGGGCATATGATAGGATGCATACGCCGAGCATATGATGCTCATCCTATGGATTAAACGAGAGTTGTATGCGATACAATTGGAAACGTTCCTACCTAAATAATTAGGTTCTAGGCGATGAGCCAAAGATCCACTAATTAGCAATGAACAACCATTGGAAGATCCACAAGTCTCTTCAAGAGTTGACGAGTCCGGTCTTGAAACACAAGATACTCCTCGTAGATCTGGTAGAGTTCGTCATGAGCCCGAGAGATATGGATTTCTCGTGACTGATGATAGAAATGTGGCGCTCATAGATGATGAACCCACATCTTACCAAGAAGCTATAAAGGATCCTGATTCTCATAAATGGTTAGAATCCATGAAAACAGAGATGCAGTCCATGTACGATAATCAAGTTTGGAACCTAATTGATTCACCTGAAGGTTCTAAGACCATTGGGTGTAAATGGGTTTTCAAAAAGAAAACTCACATGGACGGAAATGTGCATACCTATAAAGCTAGACTTGTTGCGAAAGATTTCCGACAAACTCATGGTATAGACTCTGACGAAACTTTCTCACCAGTTGTCATGCTTAAATCGATTTGAATTCTACTTGCCATAGCTGCGTATTATGACTATGAGATATGGCAAATGGATGTCAAAACAGCTTTTCTTAATGGAAATTTACTCGAGGATGTGTATATGACACAACCCGAAGGTTTTGTTGATTCTAAGAATTCTGATAAGGTCTGCAAATTGCAGCGATCCATTTACGGATTAAAGCAAGCATCTTGGAGTTGGAATTTTCGTTTTGATGAAGTAATCAAAGGTTTTGGTTTTATCAGAAATGAAGATGAACCTTGTGTTTACAAGAGAGTTAGTGGGAGCGCAATAGTTTTTCTAGTACTTTATGTAGATGATTTAATACTCATTGGAAATGACATTCCGATTTTAACAAATGTTAAGACATTTTTAGGAAAGTCTTTTGCAATGAAGGACCTAGGAGATGCCGCTTATATACTCGGCATTAAGATCTATAGAGATAGATCTAAAAGGCTCATAGATCTAAGTCAAAGTACCTATATTGACAAAGTGTTGACACGATTTCGAATGGATGATTCGAAAAGAGGTTTCATACCAATGTCACATGGCATAAAATTGAGTAAGACTCAACGTCCTGCTAATCAGGAAGAACGAAATCGCATGAATAAAATCCCGTATGCTTCGGCTATTGGATCTATCATGTATGTCATGCTTTGTACTAGACCAGATGTATCTTATGCATTAAGTGCAACTAGCAGATATCAATCTGATCCCGGTGAAAGTCACTGGACAGCAGTCAAGAATATTCTGAAGTACTTGAGAAGAACTAAGGATTCATTCTTGGTTTATGGAGGATTTGAAAGTGAGCTAGTTGTAACAGGTAACACGGACTCAAGCTTTCAAACCGACAATGATGATTTTAGATCGCAATCTGGTTATGTGTTTTGTTTGAATGGAGGTGCAATAAGTTGGAAAAGTTCCAAACAGGACACTGTAGCGGATTCTACGACAGAAGCGGAGTACATAGCAGCTTCAGAAGCAGCTAAGGAAGCAGTTTGGATGAAGAAGTTCATTGAAGAACTCGGTGTGGTTCCTAGTATAGCAAATCCTGTGGATCTTTATTGTGACAACAATGGGGCAATCGCGCAGGCAAAGGAACCAAGATCACATCAGAGAACCAAACACATACTTCGACGTTTCCATTTGATCAGGGAGATCATTGCGAGAGGAGATATTAAAATATGCAGAGTTGATGGTGATGATAATGTTGCCGATCCGTTGACTAAACCACTTTCTCAAGCAAAGCATGAGGGTCATGCTAGGTCGATGGGTATTAGATACTTTTTAGATTCGGCCTAGTGCAAGTTGGAGATTGTTAGTAGTATGCCCTAGTCCAATTTATTTGAGACCTAGATATATGGATTGTGTTAAACAAACATTGTTTTTTATTTAGAGATATTTTATATAATAAATGCGGATTGGTTATTTTATTCTTATTACTAAAATGAACCTTGAATATGATATTCAGCTTTATATCATCAAAGTATGTGACTTTGATAGTAACACTTTAAAGTATTATGAATGATATTCTAAACCGTCCATGATCATTCATAGGATGTTTGTGAGACAAACATACTTTATGATAAGCTATAAATGTACATCAGTATGTTAGTTGACTGATGGTCACGTTTTACTGATCATGAATAAGTGTTATTAAGTCATTAGCATAAGTATATGTTAGAGACCATATACTGGATTGACCCACTGTGAGAATACTACATGGTTCGTGTCATTAGTTATTCTCAGTAAATAATGTATCTGTAATCCTTAGACTTGAGATTATCTCAGTTTCCTACATGAGAAATTTTATACTTTAATATAATCTAACATCGTCTTTAACCGGGCGGTCATAAAGATTATAATTAGGTATATAATGAATTATGCGGAGGAAAGAGTTTAATTAAGATAGGATTTGTTCCTCTCATAAATTGAGAGAGATATCTTTAGGCCTCTTGATGATTTGATTGAAGAAACGCACGGCCGTGCTTAAGAGAATTAATAAAGAGTTATTAATGTCATTCATGTTCAATCAAATTCGGTGTCAAGAAATATTTATCGACCAACATAAGGTTGACACATACCATGCCTTATGGACGATATCGACAATGCATGACATAAATTAGGTTTGATCGAATCATCTATATTTGCTTAATTTGGGTAATCATGATGTCTTGCTAGAGACCGCTCATGATTTATAATCCGTTGTGATTATTGCCAACATTAAGTAAACCTACATGGTCACACACAAAGAACAACTATTGAGACGTACGCAGAAAAATCATAACTTATGTGATAAGTTGTATGAAGAGCTATATAGTCAAGTTACACATTCAATCCTACATCTTATATGATAAGATGTGTTGCATATATGGTTACATAGTTACCATGCACATAGGATATGAAACTTATGGATTATATAGGCACAAGAGACACCCCAAAAATAGTTAAGGAGACATATTTTCGTCCATCTTTTGTGAGACAAAGAGGAGAGAAAAATCTGAAAATTATACTCTTGTTTTTCTGTGAGAGAAATGAAGACCGAATACTAGCATATATCGTTCTTTATCCGTTCTAAGGGGTTGTTCGTGTGGATACCGGTAGAGGACGAAGCAAAGTGCGGCGTCTTTGTGATTTGGGTTGAAACCGTGATTTTTTGTTTGGAGAATCGGTTTATTTGGAGAATCGGTTTGTGAGACGACCGATTAGGCGAATCATTCAAAGGATCGGTTTGGAAACCGGTTTGGATCGGGCAAAGAAAACAGTCAACCAAATTCGTTTTTGATCATCACGGATTAAGCGTAATCCGAAGGTACAAAGTTATGAACTTTTCTTTGATTTAATTGTAATTCACGGATCCTTCTTTTGGGTTTCGAATTCGATTTTGTTTCGTTTTGTATTTTCCGTTGCGTTATGAACGACAGAAACCCAACACTCACTTGGTGGTAATAGAATCAAGCCTGCGTTGCTTGCCCTTGGTTTTGTAGAGAGAAATGAGTGGTCTTCCTGGTTTTGGAAGGAGTTTGGAGTCGATTTTCGTTGAGAGGGGCAATTCAATACCCAAATTTACTCCTTGGTCTGTTGGAAGGTCGATGTACATCACACCACTTATATCAAGCTCGGTGTAATAAATGGTTTGACAAGACACGATTTTTGGGGAAGTTTGTGGAATTTTCTCGAGTTTTGAGGTGGTCGGTTCATCAAAGTTTTCAACCTTTGAGTCATGATTTGACTCATCCTCATCCTAGACCCATAATTTCTCAAAAATATTTATAATTTCTCTAACCAAATCTTGGTTTTTGGTGGCACTCAACGAATCGAAAAGTTCAACCAGTGAGTCATCATCACATGACTCGCATTCCACATCACTCGAGTTTTCACAAAACTCACTCCCTAATACCCCGTTTGACCCACATTCCCCATTGCACAAATGCTCCTCCAACTCGAAGTTGGAGTCCTCTTCTTCCTCTGGTTCCTCCCCTTTGAACATTTCCTTATTCTCATCACTTTGAGAACCCTTAACCCCCAATTCTTCAAAAACCCTAGAACCCTCATCACAAAGAGACTCCCTCATTTCCACTTCTTCAAAGACCCTAAGACCCTCATCATAATGGCTAGATTCATCATGACAAGGTTGGATAGTGGATTCTTTTAATAATGGTATGAACTTTGTCCATGTCTTTCATGAGTGAGTTCGATATCTCTAAAAAGCGTTTCTCAAAGAGGTCTAGTTTATCAAGCCATTTTTCTTCAAAAGAGCCTAGATTTTGTTGATGTTCTTGGTATGGAGTGTCGTATTCGTTTTGGTGGAGGTAAGGTTGAGAGGAATGGGTTGGTGTGGCGGGCGTGTACGTGTTTTGCAGGTTCACCTGAGGTTCGAAATCTCATGTTTGGTTCAACATTTCATCCCTTGGCTCCAGGATGGAGGAGTGGTTGGAGAATGCTCCTTGCTCGTAAGAGTGCCCATAGGAAGGTTGAAGTTGGTGGATGTAGCCTTCATTGTGTTGCCATGGATAGCCCTCGTTGGGCCATCCACTCCATGTTTGCCTTCCCGTCATTTCACGTCTTGCCTCGCTGATCCATTTTGTGACCTAAAAACCTTCAAAATAAGAAAGACACAACACTAGAGAAAAGATTAGTTGGTTAGTTTTAATTTAATTAAAGTCGTCTCCCCGGCAACGGCGCCATTTGTAAGAAATGTAAAAATCGTGTCGTTTGCAATTTCACACTCTTAACAAAGATATTTACAATTTCCCTAATCAAACCAAATAAGTGTATATGTGGTATTTGAGCTAGGGGTCGATCCACAGAGAGATTGGCCTTAAGAAAAACAGTTTCACTAATCAATTTCACGTGCTAAGTGTTTATGCAAATTTCAAGGGTTATAATTTAAGAAAAAAGAAGTGTATATGATGAAGTTGTTTAAGAAGATAGAAACGTGTGCAAGAAAATAACAAAAGAAAGAAAATATTTTTGTTGTTTTATTTTAAGAGTTAATAAAAAGGTAGGAAAGTTATGACAAATTGTATAACATGTAAATCCTTAATCACAATAAGTAGCAACTTTTCTAATAGTTCAAAAAGCAAGGCTTGACCAATTTATTTCCACAAATAAATCAACAAATAAAGCAAATACTAGATCTACTCAAAAACTTCCACTTTCAAGTTTCACAAATACCTGATTTAAAACCTTATTCAACCAAACAAGAAACTCTTCCAAGTTCCTAATGATCAAATAATCCCTAAACACATCCAATTTAAATAAAAAATAATCTTCTAATTAGAATCAACTTAATGTTTATATTTTTGAATCAAAAATATTCTTCCAAATAATTTAATTCAACAAGTTAAAGTGTTCTTAAACTAAACTTTTTAAACCACAAAAATTGCTCAAATACAACTCAAGATTTCATCACAAATGACACACAAAAAGTCTTTCCCTACACAAAACTACTCAAGCATGCACACACAAATAAAATTTACACACATGTTTGTCAAATTATTAATTCAACAAAAGAGAGAAAAAAATAAGAAAAAAAGAAAAAATTAATCAAACCAAATGGGTGGAGAGTCAAGATAGAGCCTCCTCTTGGTCGATTTGAATCTTCCTTCAATTCTCGCTCCGTCTAGAACAAGATTTTCTTCTTGAAGCTTGGCTTCACTTTTGTCTCAACTCACCAAAAAGAAAAATTTTAGGGTTTTGGGACAATCTTAAAGAAGATCATCCATGGAGAAAGGGAAAGAGGAAGAAGAAGAAGAAAATGGTATTTACAATGGATTAGGGAAGAGGGAATGGATGTTTTGAGAGAGGAAGAGTGGTATTTTTATAGCGATATTTAACCTAGATAATATTTAGAATTAGAATTGTGGGACTAAACAATTGAGTTTGATCCGGATTCTGTTCTGGGTAGCAATTTGGGGGATATTTAGCACTCTTTTCCTTCATTTCTATTCAAATTCAGCTTGGGTGCAACTTTATGGGTGCATTTATCAATTTCACTCAACTCTATCCAAATTCAACGGACTGCACACGTGGCGCATCCTGATTGGTCCGGACTAAATTCTAGAATTTATCCCAATGAATCGCCATGTGTCCAGCAATCATTTGTAAAAACACGTTTTGACACGTGCCATTCTTTCATTGGCCAAATAAAAATCTCATACTGACCCTCGTACTGACGTCTATCAGTTGCAGAAGATGCATGACGAATTTTCTCCATTTCAAACCACCGGACGGTCCATTACCCTCCCAAACACGCGTTATAACCCAACCGGAGGTGTCCAGTCTTCAAAACACTGGAGACGAAATGAGCTGCTCTAGCTAGCGAGGCGTTTTCTAGGGCCCGCTCGCCATGTGTCGCTCGCTGAATGGCAGAAGGAAATCTCGTACTGACCCTCGTACTGACGTCTGTCAGTAGCGTCAGCGATGTTCCCTAGTCAATGATCGCCACGTGTCTTCTCTTTATCCAACCTCAACTAACCAGCCACGTATTAGCTTCTGATTTGCTGATTTTTAACGTGTTAGCTTCTGATTGGTTGAAAAGGGATTTGACTAGGTCAAAGTTTGACTTTGACTGAGGTTGACCAAATATTGCATCGCATTTTCTGGGAGTTCTAGAAGGTATTTTTTCGCGAGATTTGTACCATTGGATTCGTATCGTCGCGCTCTTCGATTTGATACCCTATTTGACCATTTTTTAGAAAGTTGACTTTTGGTCAACTATGAGATTTGTCGGGTTTGACTTTTCATATTTTTGTGGATTTCGCACGTCTTGACTTGTATGGTCGGTGAGTAAGGGTTGTAAGAGAATTGGAGAAGTGTGTGTAGGGTTTTCATATGGGTTTTGTCGAAATTTCGGCCATCTTTGGCCCATGATTTGTAGATCGGCTCTCTAGTTGGAGTTGACTTTTTGCCAAATCCTCCAAATGTCATTTTCTTTGGTCTTTTTACCTGAAAAATCACACAAAAGTGTATTAAGAGTTTCAAAAGTAATCTTCATTAATTTTAAACATTTTTCATACACTTTATGTGATTTAGTGGTGAATTTAATATGATAAAAATCCTAAAAATGTGTATAGAATTACACATTACAATGAGTGATTTGGGTTTGCTACATTATTTTCTCGGTATTGAATTGTGTCAAGATGATACTGGCATCTTCATATCACAAAAGCAGCATGTAGAGAGTATTTTGAAGAAGTATAAGATGGGTGATTAGAAGTCGGTGGCAACTCCCCTAATTCCAAACGAAAAGTTGACTAGATTAATTTCTAGATGTTTTATATATGTGCTTATATTTAGAATAAATATATGTATTAGATTGTATTTGTATAAAACATAGAAAGAGAGAGTGAGAATAAGATAGGAGTAAGAACTAGAAAGAGAAAGAAATACAAAAAGAGATATAGAGTAAAGAGTTTTTGAGTTGTATAATCTTTTTTTAATAAAGTTCTTGTGTAATAAAAATGTTTTGAGAATATTGCATCATATCAAAAATCTAACAATTTCCAGTTGTTTAAGATGCTGTCTTGAGTAGTGCTCATTTGATCAATATTCATCAGAGCCAGCAGATTTTTAGCAAAGAAAGAAGTTGCGAAGGCGGAAATGTTTCGAACCTCATAATGCGAAGTGATGCCATAGAGCTGCTCCATGGTTTTAGACCAAGGGTTTGATCTATTTTTGCCTAAGTTCCAAATGGATTTCAGTAACAAGGACATGTTCCTTAGCTCGTGGTTTGGTAGACCTATCCCGCCATTTCGCTTGGATAAACATATTTTAACCCAAGATACTAGGCACATTCTTCGTCTCCTTTCCAAAATTTTATTAAGTTAGTTGAGGACCCTTATTGGGATAGCAAAAGCTTGCATGAGGTAAGTGGGTAGCGCCGCCAACCTGCTTGGACCAATGTCATACGTCCCCTTAGAGGAGAGAAAATTTCCGTTCCAAGCACTTAGTTTTTTCTGAGCGGCGTCAATTAATGGTTTAAAGGTAAAATTAAAATTTGATGGTCTTATGTACGAGAGGGGGAATCCTAGGTATTTCAAGGACAGAGATTTCTTTCTACAACCTAGTATGTTTTGGATGCCACTTACTCCTCTTCTAATTCGAGGAGATCCTCTCCGTCATCAATGGCCTGACCATTTTCCGGGAATTTGCCATCGTCGAGGTAGGCACTGGTGTCGAACTCGCCCGCATATTCCTCATCGTACCCCCCTTCGAGATCTTCACCCATGTACTCCCCCTCGTTATCCTCATATTCATCTTCTTCACCCTCAGTTATGGGCTCTACATGATTAGAAATATTTAATTTTGGAAATGAAAAATCGCGCCTCCTGTTAATAATGTTTTTTTTTTATTTAATGTGTAGGAGGTGGTTTTGGAGGTGTGAGCAATCAAGGAAGCGGTTTCTATTCTTTTTGAGGGACTGGGCCTGAGACATCATGCTAAGCTTCTCTCTAAATACTAAAATAACTTGACCAAAATTAACCTCTCACCCTCATTTTCACAACCGTTTTGCTCATTTGAAGGCAACAACGTGTATTAATCTCATCCATTACTCTTTAAATCCGAACCGTTTATTTGTTTTGTAAAAGAAATTGTGCAACATCTATTTTGTCGAGTGTAATGGGTATTTTTTCTGTTTCTTTATCAGCACCCACCTAATGTTTTTTTGATTTATTGGGGTCACATTTGATCCTCTATTTCTTCGTATTGTGTAGGTTTTATCCTCACACAACTCTTTTCTCATTGGTTGATCCAACCACGTTGGATTGATTTTATGTGCCTCATTCTTTCTTTTCTTTTATGCTATTAATAATAGATTATTGTTTGTGATTCATTCAAATTTGTCACTTATGTTGTCAAAAATTATTGGTTAGGCCTGATATTTTTGGTGTTTTGTGTTACGGTCTGTGATCCATTGTGAATTGTAACATACACAAAATAATATTATCTTCAATGAAGCAATTAGCTCTACTTACTTTTTTTAGTAATTGATTTCTTTTTATTATATTTCCCACTGTATACACATTTTATTCTCAAATTCAAAAAACAGTTAAGTTCTGAAATATACTAGAGAGGAACTCGCTCCGCTTCGGATTAAATTATTTCATAATTTTAGAAAGTTCAAAAGGTAATGCAGATCTTTTTGGAGGAATTGCTATATTTGAATATTTTGATGGCTAATTTTCATCTGGAAATTTTTAAGGTATAATATCATTACACAATAATAAAATAAAATAAAATAAAAAACTAAAAGTAAAACTAAAAAATTTTAATTCATTTAATTAATTAATAATTCATGTGTAAATTCAAATATATCCCAAATTCAACCATACGAATACATCTAAGCACAAAATTCTTCAACACACCGGAAGAGCTCACAATTGTACCCTTCAACATAGACCACCACAGGTCAACTCTCAAAACTAAAACAAATACATTACACGTAATATAGTAGGAGGTAACCTGATGGTGAGTTCCGCACAATTTTGTTTGATCAATAAATATCAGTCGTATTGGTTTAGTCTTGTGTCACAATAAGTAAATAATAGTTTTTTATGACATTGTGAAATAACATCTCTCTTTTATCACATGGCGAAATAACATCTCGTTGAAACATGTCTATAGTTACATGCTACAAAAAATGAAAATAAACAAAATTAATATTATTCTGAGAATTTTCAAGGGTATAGATAGAATTATTACAGAGATTATAACGAAAGATGATGTAACTATTGTAATAATACAATGAATCTACGTTTAATACAACGAACCTGTCAACAGCAGCTAGAGTATCCTACAGAACTCTGAATATTTTTTTGTTTCGTAACTTGCCCGTAGGAATACATTAAAAAAATATATTTGATCTATTACATGGGGAGGCAATCTTGAAAAAATTAAACCAACCAAGGTTTGTCAAGATCCCTAATAAAATGAACATCAACATCTAGGCCTTCAAAATATAAAGCTAAAAAAGAAAATTCAGGGACCTATCACGAAAATATGAAAATAAAAATGAAGCCTTTGACCCCCACCAGTTTCATCCCTTCTATTAGCCAACTCTTTGCGCCTCACTTTTGAAAGGTAGAGGATATCTCAAGCCACTTAGTATGACTTTTGCTTCTCTTGCTCCCCAAGCTATACAACCGGCTTCACCATTTCTCACTCCGTCTTATGTGCCGAAAAGTCGCGCCTTTGCATTTCCTCCGTAACTTCTAACATACTCCAAATTTCTTGAGCTGCCTTCCAATGAAACTGCATTGTAAGCTCGTCATCTAGCTAGTGTTCATTTTCTCGTCTTATCTTCATCATTTTGCAAATAAAACCCTAAATGCCATTTATTTTCAGAAACTAAATATATTGAGAAATAATGAGGTAAACAAGATAGACATATTAACAACACAGGTAGGTATTTATCTTGCTTCATTGTTTGCTCAATTGCATTCTGACCGTTTCAAAAAAAGGATCAGAATAGAATATACAGCAATCTGTCATATCAAATTGGGTACGTGCAAATCATAAATTAGTAAAGAAGGCTAAAATAAAGACTTACCTGTTAACACAGTATCATTGCTGATATTATGTTTGTATTTTCACCATGATTTATGAACTTTGACTGTCGCTAAGACCGTTGATTAGTTGCAAGTAAATCTATGAAAGAAGAGTTTAAATTCACAATTAAATACATAAATCAAAATACATAAACAAATTAATTCAAGAAGTTTGTAAGTCAAGCATCAGATTATACATGTAATAGAAGATCCTCAACATCGCAAACTCTCTTATCTATATAAATAGATTTAAAAGGGAAACACACCAGCTTTAGATTTCCTTATGTCATACTACAGCTTATGTGGTCTTTTCCATCTGCATATCATTCAATATCTATAAATTTTAAAGCCCCACAAACTGAATAGGAATTATACTAAATTAAAAAATCTATACAATTCTCAACTTTCCTTTCAATGTTGCCTCCAGTAACCTCCTCTTCAAAGCTTTCTCCACCTATTATTAATTTTTAAGCTGTATAACTCATTTTTCAGAGCTAATTATGCTAATTAATGAATTTATCTCATAAAGAAAGAAATCTACTTGTTCATTAACAGAAGAATCTCTTATCCTATTGGATGAAAATAAGTTTTGTCTTTTAATAATACATGCGGGTTGTAGCTGTCAAGAAGACCCTTAATACCATATCTGATATGGAAAAATATTGCACACAATTGTCATTTTTTTCAAAGGACCTAAGTGAAGAAAGTATCAAAAAAATATTTAACTGAGATACTTTCTCAACTGTTAGTTCTTTCGCAAAAGCATCAACCATGCATACTCAAATGTGATCCTTTCATGAAAGAGAATGATAAATCAACATAACATTGAGAAAAGGAATATGAATAAGCAATTCAGCACCAATCAGTAAGAATTAGAGAAGAAAGAGGATAAAATTTAAATTGAGAAAATACCTATTTCAAAAAAAAAAATTAGACAAAATACAGTGAAATAAATCAAAACAAAAAGAGGATAAGAGTATCAAATCAACCTTGCACGGTGTTTAGAAGTACTCCTTTTATTGGTCAGTTGTATGTAATCAATTATAAGGACCGGTCAATTAATTATATATTGCAATGGAAAAATTGGAATCATAAATTAAGAATTAGAACTACAAAGCCACACCACCGCAAAACAAAATCCACCTTGCATCTCAAAACCGTAGCTTCCGCCAGCTTGTCCTCCCTCTCCGCCTCTATCAGATCCTTCTTCCGCCGTGTCCTCAGCTATTTTGTATCTTCCAGTTCCAGCACAAAAACGGGTCTCATCACAGAGAGAAAGGGCGAGAAAAAGCAGAGAGAGAGAGAGGAATGAACTTTCGTAATGAATCTGTTGCGTCAAATCTGGAATCGACGGTTCTAATTTGTTTAGCTATGGTCGCAAGGCTGTGTTCCGGTTTGCTCTTAATTTTAGTCCCACCTGATCTATGATTTCAGAGTTACAGTTGTTTATTAGATGTGAGATGGAGTAAATGGGGGACTCCTCATGGACTCGTTACGATTCATAAATAGGCCCAGTTTGTGAATAAGAAAGGTCATATCTGACCCGCTACAAATGGGGCTATATCTGACCAGATGATCCGGATATTATTATTACAATGGGCTATATCTGACCCGCTACATGCTTGTTTAATGAGTAAAGGTCATAGAAGATCCAGATATTGTACATGTGTCAAAAATGTCACAAATTATAAGCTTTATATATTAGAACAAATTTCCTAATATAACATTTTCGCACTCTCAGAATGTAGTCAAACTGTCAATCCATGAAACTACGCATGAAGTTTTTTAAATTAAGGAAAAATCACACTCTAAGAGTGCGATAGTCTTTTTCTTTTTCTGTTCATGCGCAATCTCATTAGGTCGCATCATCTCTTTAGGCACTTTCTATCTGTGCCCAATATTACATAAATTGTTTGGCGGTCCTCGACGGCCAGCCACCTTCAAACTACTAGTCGGATAATCGGAGATTATTGAGAGACAAGACATATTTTAATTTTTTTTAAGCATTTTTGTATATTATATATATTATAATTTCGGTGTTGTATTATTTATAATATACATTTTGTATGAAATAGTATCAAAATAATATTCATAATAGTATTAACACAATCAAATATGCATATTCATAAAACAAATAACATTCAAACATACAAAATGACACATAAATCTCCAAATAAACATTAAACATACTCAAAAATTCAAATAACATAAAAGTCCAAAAAATGATTCTGGCGATTTCTGGGTGTGGCTGTTGATTAATCAGCTTGTGGCGGTGTCATGGTAGCGCCGTGGTGGGGGGCCTATTAGCTCAACCTTGAGGACTTATTAGATCAAGACTTTCAAGTGACTAATATATCCGATTAATCGGCCCTTCACAACCAATTTTTAGAATATTGTTTATGTGCCCTGCTTAACAAGAAGATTCTTACTGAATTCTGGGAATTCGGTTTTGTAAAAAAAATTCAAAAATATTCAGAACCGGATTCCGAGAGTTCAGTTTGACTAAAAAAAATATGTAACTCCCGCTAAGCCAAATTAAACACTCTCCACTGACCTAACAGTAATAAGTTTCTATTGAAAAAACAAAAAACTAAACTATATAGTAGTTCTTAACTAATAATTTTTCTCTCGCACATTCCACACTTTAAGTACCAATCCTCGCCTTTCTCCCCATTCATTCCATCAACCAGCCATTTTCAATTTATCTTCACAAAACAACTTATCTTTCTGCGTTTCTAGCCTCTCTCCCCATTCATTCCATTAGCTAGCCATTTTATTTTTCAGTTTGGACGCAAGATTGTGGAGTTGGACGTATTCAAAAGTCTTGATCTACAAACTTTCAAAAATTTGTTATAATATTTTTTTAGAATTTTTGAATGTTTAATAAAATGACAAAAAAACAATTATAAAGTATGGAAGAAAATAATAAAAAGTAGAGTTTGAAATAAAATAATAAAAATAATTAAGTTGTTTAGAATTTTAGAAATTGTTATGATGATAAATGATAAGTAAAAAAATAACAAAAATATAAGAATGAGTGAACAATAAGAAAGTAAATTGTTATTTAAATATGCTAAAAATTGCAATTAAAACGGAAGACGGTTACATAAATTTGATAATTTATTGGAATGATTATGTTAATTTTAATGGGTTAATTCTCCGCTAGGAAGGTGGCAGTAGGAAAATGATTTGCATGTTTATAATGAGCAATTATAATGATCTAAAAAATTTAGTAAATCGGACCACCGGAATTAATCGAGAAATGTATGATTTAGAAATTAAATGTAAATTATATTGACATTAATGATGAAAACAATATTTCAATGATGGTAAAGTTCCTTGACATGGTTTTTTGATATATTGTATAAACTGCAAAATTCATTAAATAAGCGGCCCAGGTGGCCCGCTTATTATATATGTCCACTTATAATTCCTTGCCAAGTGCCCGCTAATTAATGTGATTGCCAGCTAATTATTAATGCACAGTCCAGCTAATTATTAATGAGCCTTATTAGCTCTTACAGCAGGGACCCTGCGAAGCGAGAGATAGAGAGACAGAAACGCTCGTACGCGCCAAAAATAGCCGAGAGAAAAGGGAGAGAAGCGATGTAGCAATCATCTAGGGTTCTGATTTTCTTCCATTTCTCTTCTTCTCCGATCAATCCGCTCTCAAGAAACAGATCTAAGTAGAGCTGCGATTTTCTCCTGGGTTCGATTTAGTGTTCAAGAATCGGGATAATAGGAGACCATCGATTTTCTTCTTGCCTTTCGAGATCCCTGCATTGTGGATTTTGTGTTATGAGGTTCGTCTATTTTCTGCCTGCTTTTATTGAGTTTTGTCTATGATTAAAAAAGCTCTAGCTGATCTAGTATTTTCTAGTTCATTTTTTCTGTTTTTTGTGAAGAAGTTAAAAGAATTTTACATTTTTTTGTTATTTTTGTTGGAATTTATTTGAATGTGGTGATTTCATGTCATCTAGGGTTTGTGATTTTTTTTTTTAATTTCAAAATTAAATGTAAGAATCAATAAAAACCAATTTTTATGAAGTTTGAGATACTATTTTTTTTTTATTATTGCAAAAAATTACGGATTTTGTTTTTCCTTTCAAAAGAACAAATAGTTTTATTTTTTTCGTAAAAGTAAATCGTGTTCTATTCAATGTCTATTTTTTCGCAATAAATAAAATTGTGCCTTCACTGGTGTTTGATTGTCCTATTAATTGTAAAAGTAAATCGTGTTCTATTCAATGTCTATTTTTTCGCAATAAATAAAATTGTGTCTTCGCTGGTGTTTGATTGTACTATTAATTGTGCATGGTGTAAATTGAGGGGAAATTGTGGTTAAGATAATTTCATGCTTTATTTACATTATAAAAGGTTAACAGTGTATTTAGGTGAAGCCGAATACTATATCTTCTGGTTAAAAAGGCATTTGAGAAAAATCTAGTACTAATTGTTTTGTTTAATTTTGCAAGCCTTTCTTAATAAAATTAACAATATCTAATCGAATAATTCTCTGTTTTTTAGGTCAAACAAAAAGAAATCATGCCTTGGAATAAACTTAACTTGCTACCATTTAGTGACGGAAAAAGGAGGGCTGCAGTTTTAAAGCAAAGAAAAGACGGCCTCTTTAAAAACGTCAACGAGTTCTAGATCCTATGCGGCATGGACCTGTCCTTTTCGAAACCAAATGTGTTTTCCTCAATTTCTAACATATCGAGTCTCATTCTCGCTTCTCAAGTGCGTCAGAGAAGGAAAAAGGCAAAGGCGTGATGAAACAGAACACGATCTTACAAAAGGTTAAACCGGAGAATATAGAATTGAGGAGAAGCGTGTTAGTTATGGACCATGAGTCAATTCAGAATGGTAGATAAGCAACTGGGTGTGGCAAGGAAATTGGGAGCTTCTACTTTCTGAATTGATTGTTTGTCATGATGACTTGCAAGGACCCCCAACCACCGACCTCAAACTCAACCAGCAAACACAAATACCATCCGGGTCTGGACACGCACCTCACCAGTCTCACCCTAACAGATGGGGCAACCTCAACAGCATCAACGTCTGCTTCTTTGTTTCCCTTTAGGCCCCAACCACCCTTTATGGAGTGGATTTTGCCTCCGATGCATTAGCACCGATCATCCAACAGAATCTTGTAGAAGGTCACGTGTTTGCATCAACTGTAAATAACCCAGGCATATGTATAGGGCCTGCCCAAACCCACCGGGACAGGATAGTCCGCTGGTGCTGAGCGGTATTCTTGGAGTGGCAGCGATGCCGCCCAATAGGGCTCGCACCGTCAACGTGTTCCTACCGCTCACTCCACAGCATGAGGAGGAGCTTGAGGACCTCAAACGAGCAGTCGTCATAGACGCAAAACTGGTAACCACTCATGAACTCTCTGTACTTAAAATTCTAGTTCACAACCTTCTAGAATAGACCTTGCCATTGGAATTGATGTTCTGGGATAATAACCATTATCTGCTAAAGCTTCCTACCAATGTGTACCGCTAGTAATTCCTTGACAACAACACGGTGCCACTCCATATGGCAGGCTTTGTATCTTACGCCTGGTCGCCGGCGATCAATGGTAAAATAGTCACCTTCAACCACAAAATTTGGGCAGACTTGGTAAACCTCCCAAACCTTAATTGGCAGGAACAAGACCTTACCACTGTTTTCAGCTTCATCGGAGTTCTCACTGACCGTAGCCCTCTGATCAAACTCCTATCGATGGAGAGACTTCGGGTAGTTATCGCCACCACAGACTTGGCATTAACGCCAGAAGAAACCTTCACTCTCCACCTGACTGGATTGACAAAGGAGGTCGAGATTGATGTTTTAGGTGTCAGTCATGAAATAACTGTTTACCCGATGCCTCCAGACACTGAACCGCTGGAAGAGTATTTCTAAGTCATCCTTGATTAAAGACTAAACAAGATGGAGGATGAATACTACATTTAGACGTTCAAACCATCGCCGGGAAGTATGAGGACACCTTCGACAGAACGGAGAGGGAGCAGAGAAACATAACCAGAACCATCCTCGCGGAGGAAAGGAGAAGGGCCCAATACAAATAGGCAGCGTAAATTCAGCACCGAGCAACTCTTGACGAGGATTACCTACACTCCAATATCGTCAAGCTCTGGAACCAGGCGGACCTGTCACACACCAAAGATCTCCTCGCTCCATTGATATTCTCTGCACTCAACTCCCTTAACAAAGAGCAAAAAACAGGGGAGGCGGCAGACTTAGTCGGGTCCGCCATGGCCGGCGATGCAAGAACTTCAAACATAAATGAAGGAACTTGCACGCAATCTCAGCCGTTCATTCCAAGCCCCAATCATGAGGCATCTGATGCAAATCAAACAACTGGGACTCTGCCAGCTCAGCGAAACCATGGAGGTCTACATACTGCCACGTGGCACCCCTCCTCCAGAGAACATGCATGTTGTCACTATCACTGTACAGGCTAGGCACGCGAGCTCCACATATTTCACGAAAATGGAAATGAGCAGAACGCTCGAGAGAGGGAGTACGCTGCAAGAAGACATTTTACGGGGGAAGAAAAGACGAAGGACAAAGTGGAAGGGGAAAAGTCAGGAGCAAGGAGAAGCGTGTCTCACTACAATCAAGTAAAAGGTACTCGCTCAAGCTCTATCTCTAATACTAGTTTGTTTAAACGGGGAAAAAGTCTCCATATATAGGTATCCTCACTAGTGTAAAAATAGTCTACTATGGCTTAAGATAGTCAAAACACACCCCTAAACAAGTCACGTTTTTTAATGGTTCACAACCTGGTCCCATTAAAAGACGTGTAAGGAATAGGCCAAAAACCATTGTATCTAACATGACAAAAGCTATTAATGATGCGGGCATCATTAACGGGTTAGATCTGGAATCACAAAACCCCAAACAAATTGAGTTAGATAATTGTAATAGGGTTAGAGACTTTTGTGGCCTGAAAAAACTTAACCCACTAGTCGAAATGGGGAGCCGTCCACTAAAAATTTTGACAGTTCAAACTAATAATAATGTACCCAATAAGAAAAAGCCTAGAAAATTAATAATAGGCTCACGTGCATTGCTTATTTAATAATGTATCCAATACATCAAATTCAATTGATGAAATCCTCCTCAAATACTTAGTTAAGTATTTTAATCATCCTCGTGATAATATATTCAAAATTGTTTTGAGATTTATATTCAAAATTGTTTTAAGTATATGAGAGGAAATAAATATAATTGAACATAGGATCTAGCAATTTGTATTGGTTATTAGTGTCATTTGGTTAACTTTTAGTTAACTTTTGATTTTATCAATTGGATATTGTTTTGATGATGTGCATTCATATACTTTGACTTATTTAAAATATGACTCTAATTTTTAACTTCATTGTTTATGAATCTATTTTTACATCTGTTTCAGTACATGATCAGCTTATAAATGCTCATTTGAGTGCACTTCATGATGGATATTATACTCTTCTTATATATTGTTGTTATTATTATTATTATTCTCTCGAGATTTATATTCAATCTTATCATCACACTTCATCACTGGAGATCGATGTACATCAAAATTTAAAGAGAAATATGATATCACGACGGCATTGTAGCATGCCGGATCATGACGGGACGATGTATATATACTGTTTTTGCACTTTTATATAGTATGCTACTATTTTATATACAGTTTTATCACTTTATATATTATTTTTATGTATTTTTTATATTTTTTTTACTTTTGAATTTTGTACATACTGTTCTAACATACTATTTTGATTTGTATATACTGTTTTCACTTTTTATGTATATATTATTATTATTATTATTATTAAAAAATTAATTATATATATTGTTATTAGGGAAATTTACAAAAAACCCCCTATCTTTTCTGAATATTACAAATAACCCCCTATATTTTCGTTTATTACAAATAACCCCCTGTCAGAAGAAGATTTCTTTCAAATAACCCCCTACATCACTATTCCATCCATTCCAAAGTTAATTATTTTTAAAATGACTAAAATACCCTCATGTATTATTTAATTAACAAATTAATTAAATAAACAAACAAAATAAATTAAATAAAAATTGTTAAACACATAAAAAACAATTCTTTAAAAAGAAATAAAACTAATTAAAAAATAAAAATAATTAAAAATAAAAGGTTAAAAAATAAAATAATAAAATAGTTAAAAATAAAAAAGTAAAAAATAACTCAATAACAATTAATTAAAATAAACAAAATATACATAATTAAAAATCTAGAAATAATGAAACAAAATATAATAATTAAATAAATAAATAAAAATGAAGTAAAGATAAAAAATAAAATTATAAAATTATAATTAATGTTATAAAATAAGGAAATTTACAAAATAACCCCCTAACTTATTTGAATATTATAAAATACAAAAAAAATAAAAAAAATAAAATAAAATAATAGAAGAAAAATCAATTTTTAAAAATAGTAATAATTATCGACACACACAACTCTATTTATTATAACATAGTATAAGTGCCTAGTGCATTAATCGGCACGCACAGTGCAACATTCGAGTCAACACCATATTGTCCCGAAAAAGACTTAAACTTGGTTGGGCTTTTCGGGACAATATGTATGGACCTCGAATGTTGGACTATACCGGTTAATGCACTAGACACTTATACTATATTATAATAAATAGAGTTGTGTGTGTCGATTATTATTACTATTTTTAAAAACCGATTTTTCTTCTATTATTTTTAATTTTAATTTTTTAATTTTTAAAATTTTTGAATTAAATTTTTTTTTTGTATTTTATAATATTCAAATAAGTTAGTGTGTTATTTTGTAAATTTCCTTATTTTATAACATTAATAATAATTTTATTATTTTATTTCTATCTTTACTTAATTTTTATTTATTATTTAATTATTATATTTTGTTTAATTATTTCTAGATTTTTAAATATGTATATTTTTTTTATTTTAATTAATTGTTATTGAGTTATTTTTTACTTTTTTATTTTTAACTATTTAATTATTTTATTAACCTTTTCTTTTTAATTCTTTTTATTTTTTTTATTTATTTATTTTAATTAGTTTTATTTCTTTTTAATGAATTTTATTTTTTAATGAATTGTTTTTTATGTGTTTAACAATTTTTATTTAATTTATTTTTTTACTTATTTTTATTTAATTTGTTTTGTTTGTTTATTTAATTAATTTGTTAATTAAATATATTCAATATACATAAGGGCGTTTTTGTCATTTTTAAAAAAAATAATTTTGGAATGGATGGAATAGTGATGTAGGGGGGTATTTGTAAGAAAACTTCTTCTGACAGGGGGTTTTTTGTAATAAACGAAAATACAGGGGGTTATTTGTAATATTCAGAAAAGATAGGGGTTTTTTTGTAAATTTCCCTTGTTATTATACTGTAATAAGCTATATCAGGGGGGCCCAGATACATAGGCAGGCTTGGCCAGATCTAGAGCCCCAAAATGTGGAAGGCCCCAATATATTATATACAAGTATAGGCCTGTAAAGAAAATAGAAAAGAAAATTGTGTATATGTCGCCTGCTAAAGAATAAAAGCCCAGTTCTACACTCCACATCTCCTCTCCGTGATTGTAGCATGATTAATCAAAGGAAAGAAACCAGAAAAATCGCTCCCATTCACTAATCATGATTTCCCCCCCAAAATACTACTCCTGAAATATTTCTTTCTGTTTTTGGTCGCTCTCAATTCATTTCATTTACATTTTAATCTCTCTCTCTCTGTACTAATCCTAATATGCTAAATTGGACTTTTGAATCTATGCAATGATTTTGTCTGAGGAGGTCTACAAGGGGCAAAACACGAAGCTTTCATGTGGAAAAACACAACTTCTGATCGAACTTCTTTGTTTTGTCTTTTCATCATATTAAAATAGTATTTTACTTGATAGGCCTACCTATCTCTGTTGTTCTACCGTTTTTTCTTCCTCTTTTCTTATTTTCAGTCCTGTCCTTGTTCTGTAAATTAAAATTTTCTTTTCATTAGTGAATACAATTCTCAGTAGGCTTGCCTACTAGAGTTTAAAAAAAGATATGAATATGTATGAACTATGGCCACAATCTTGATTTCAGAATATTTCGTTTATAGTCCAACAAACTATAATCCCGAAATTGTATTTTTTTGTCATGAAATTAAATTTTGAGTTACAAAGACTTGGTTTTTTGTCAATACATTAATGGAATTTTTTTGAATAGTAGCACTATTTTGAAGAATAATTAATCAGATAGCATGATTTTCAAAATATTTGGGTAGGTAGCACTTCCGCCAGACCTTCTGGCGGAACTGAAGTAGTTCTGCCAGAGGGTCTGGCGGAACTAGGGAATTTTTTTTTTTTGCTAATCTCGGCTATTTGGCACACTTAAACAGCCTAGACGGTGAAATTGGCTCAAAAATGACGAAAATATAGGTCCGCCAGACCCTCTGGCGGAACTAGCTAGTTCCGCCAGAGGGTCTGACGGAACTACACATTTTCCCAACTTACAATCTGACCCAAAAAGTCCAAAAAAATGGTCTAGTTCCGCCAGTGGGTCTGGCGGAACTAGACCATTTTCCCAACTTATAATCTGACCCAAAAAAATTTCAAAATTTAGGGTTTAGTAACGGTTTTTAATAAAAAACCGATACTAAATATTAGTACTGTATCGGTTTTTTCGGGAATTTTTTTTTCATTTAGTAACGGTTTTTATAAAATAACCGTTACTAAATCTAAACTTAGTAACGGTTCTTCCCTAAAAAACGTTACTAAATAAGCAGTTAGTAACGGTTCTTCCATAAAAACCGTTACTACATTTCCACTTAGTAACGGTTTTTATGGAAGAACCATTACTAACTCTTATTTAGTAACGGTTTTTAGGGAAGAACCGTTACTAAGTGTCAAATTTAGTAACGGTTATTTTATAAAACCGTTACTAAATGAAAAAAAAAATTCCCGAAAAAACTGATACAGTACTAATATTTAGTATCGGTTTTTTTATTAAAAACCGTTACTAAACCCTAAATTTTGAAAATTTTTTGGGTCAGATTGTAAGTTGGGAAAATGGTCTAGTTCCGGCAGATCAACTGGCGGAACTAGACCATTTTTTTGGACTTTTTGGGTTAGATTGTAAGTTGGGAAAATGTGTAGTTCCGCCAGACCCACTGGCGGAACTAACTAGTTCAGCCAGAGGGTCTGGCGGAACCTATATTTTCGTCATTTTTGGGCCAATTTCACCGTCTAAATTGGGCCAAAAATAAATTTTACCTGGTTCCGCTAGACCCGGTGGCGGAACTAGCATTTTTCATTAATTAAGGCTGTTTAAGGGTGCCAAATGGCCGAGATTAGAAAAAAAAAATTTCCTAGTTCCGCCGGACCCTCGGCGGAACTATTCGGCCCGCCGGAAGGTCTGGCGGAAGTGCTACCTACCCAAATATTTTGAAAATCATGCTATCTGATTAATTATTCTTTAAAATAGTGCTACTATTCAAAAAAATTCACATTAATGTAAGTTTCTTATTATATTAACATACATAGTATTTTTTTAAATGGTTGAATTTTGGTTTACGCAAATAAAACATCTTAATTTTCGGCTATGTTGCACGGATACGGACACGGGTGTCGTGTCCGACACGACACGGACACAGCGACACGGCAATCTCAAAAAAACCTCCGGACACGACACGTTTTATATATATATATAATATAATATATTTATTTTATGTTTAAAAAATATAAATAATATAAAAAACATAAACTAAATTGATAATAACTTGATTAATAAAATGTCCATAATTCAAGTGATAGTTCATAGTTCATATTAATACAAAAATAATCTAATTAAAAGCACAAAATATGAGGTCCATACTTCATTCAAACATCCACTAACCACAAAACCAAATTTAACCTAATTCAAAAGTACAAAAATCATAACTAGATTAAAGAGTTCATACAATCACATAACCACATCTAAATTATATTATCATTCTATAAATTTTTTTTTGGGCCAATTTTTTTTGGGCCGGATTTTAAGCCCGCCGTGTCCAATCCGTATCCAAAACGTGTCCCGCCGTGTCCCGCCGTGTCCTGCCGTGTCCGAGCCGTGTCCATATTTTTTTTACAATAAAATATTAGGACACGCGATTTGAAGTGTCGGACACGTGTCGTAGGCGTGTCCGAGCCGTGTCCGTGTCCGACACGCCTACGGCTCATTTCGGAGAGTGTCCGCGTAACATAGATTTTCGGGCATATGGGTATCCTTATTATTTTGCCGAAAGTCCCTAAAATAGTTGGGCCGCCTCGGAGTTATATATATATTATTATCGTGATCCGGCGTGTTACGGTACTAACGTGACTTATCAGGTCCCAAATTTAAAATAATGCTTCAAAGCATCATACTATTCGTTGACTGTTTAAATGGTTCAAAATAGTTGACTAGTTTGTTGACTGTTTATATGGTTCAAAGTCAAACTAGTTGACCACACCCCAACCACAATGGAATTTTTTTGAATAGTAGCACTATTTTGAAGAATAATTAATCAGATAGTATGATTTTCAAAATATTTGGGTAGGTAGCACTTCCGCCAGACCTTCTGGCGGAACTGAGTAGTTCCGCCAGAGGGTCTGGCGGAACTAGAGAATTTTTTTTTTTTGCTAATCTCGGCCATTTGGCACCCTTAAACAGCCTTAATTAACGAAAATGGCTAGTTCCGCCACCACGTCTGGCGGAACTAGGTAAAATTTAGTTTTGGCCCAATTTAGACGGTGAAATTGGCCCAAAAATGACGAAAATATAGGTTCCGCCAGACCATCTGGAGGAACTATCTAGTTCCGCCAGTGGGTCTGGCGGAACTACACATTTTCCCAACTTACAATCTGACCCAAAAAGTCCAAAAAAATGGACTAGTTCCGCCAGACCATCTGGCGGAACTAGCTATTTTCTAGCTAGTTCCGCCAGTATCTTTGGCGGAACTAGCTAGTTCCGCCAGTAGGTCTGTCGGAACTACACATTTTCCCAACTTACAATCTGACCCAAAAAGTCCAAAAAAATGGACTAGTTCCGCCAGACCATCTGGCGGAACTAGTTATTTTCTAGCTAGTTCCGCCAGTATCTTTGGCGGAACTAACTAGTTCCGCCAGTAGGTCTGGCGGAACTAGACAATTTTTCCAACTTACAATATGACCCAAAAAGTCCAAAAAAATGGTCTAGTTCCGCCAGACACACTAGCGGAACTAGCTATTTTCTAGCTAGTTCTGCCAGAACCTCTGGCGGAACTATCTAGTTCCGCCAGAGGGCCTGGCGGAACTAAACCATTTTCCCAACTTACAATCTGACCCAAAAAGTCCAAAAAAATGGTCTAGTTCCGCCAGACCATCTGGCGGAACTAGATATTTTCTAGCTAGTTCCGCCAGTACCTTTGGTAACAGTTTTTATAAAATAACCGTTCCACATGCCGCACGGAGAAATGACCATAACGTTAGAGGATGTTTCATGCTTGTTGGGGTTGCGGGTGGATGGCAAGCCCCTTTGTGTGAAGAACAACGGTATTAATTGGGCAAATAAAGCCGGAGAACTACTCGGAAAAACACCCCCCCCCAAGAGATGTTCGAGAGGATCAGGAAATAAGAAAAGCAATGTGTTGGTGAAAAAAAAATGGTTCATGGAGAATTTTGCCGATTTGGAGTGTGATGCCCCCATATTACAAGTCGAGCAATATTGTAGAGCTTACATGATCGGATTTTTTCCGACATTTTATTTACGGACCCGAATGGGGACAGTTATTCGCTCATGCCCCTGGTACTTTTACAAGAAATGAATAATTTGCATGAGTGGGCATTTGGGAGTGGGGTACTTGCATACCTGTACAGAGCTGTGCAAAAGTACAAGTCCCGATCGGAAAAATATGGGAGGTTGCATCTTATTATTACAATTAAGGGCTTGGCAATATTTTGCGACCGGAAGACCGAGAGTTTCATTGAACCCGGCAAGATTGAATATCTACGACGATCCGGATTACAATGATACGGTTGGCGTGCTCGGAGAGATGCAAGAGTTAAAGAGGATCCGTCGACTACTCATTTGTAGGCGAACCACGACATGTTAGACAGCATCCCTCAAAGTGATATCTTTTGGGCACCTTACGAACCATACCGCGATCGGCTACCGCCCATTTGTCAGGAAGAAAGAACTACGGCACTACTCAGTGTGCCGTTGATTTATTTCTGGATCGTCGAGCGTTATCGTCCTGAGAGGGTGATGCGACAGTTCGGGTATCGGTAAAAAATACCCCCGTCGATACCTGAAGCCGACAAAATTGCCGACAAAGAATTACGCGACCTGACGAATTTTAAGGGAAACGATTGCCGTAAGATTCACAAGAATTGGATTACACACTGGAACGATAAATGGTATTGGTATTCGCAAATGGATCCCCTGGAGCCGTATACCCCTCTGGATTATGATGGTTACATGAGCTGGTATTGGCAGAATTCTAATCCGTTGGTGCAGAGCACCATTTCGCACGGTTCGAGCACATACCGCCCCATGGTCCCCGAAAAAAGATTAGCGGTAAATTTTTGTAATATTTTTAAAGTTAAATTTAGAATTATAAATTTTTTATTTTTTTTAATATTTTAAGGCACAAACTGCCATGGAGGGAGCTTGCATAGGTTTCAGAATGCTCCGAGAATTTGGTGCAAATATGAGGGCAGAAGTAAGGGACGGCGTCAGAAAATGGTTGGGATGCCAAAAACTAATTATTACTCAGCTTAATGAGTATCCCGGCGATACTTGAGTGGGTGGTGCTCAACGAACCGAGAGCAGATGCGGGAGGAGAGGAAGGAGGAGAAGACGTCAGTCAGCTCACTCAGATGCTCACTCGGAACCAGGCGAGAGGGAGAGGAAGAGGACGCGGCCGTGGTGCACGCGGCGGAGATGTTTAGGGTTTATGTTAGTGTTTTAGGGTTTATGTTTTGAGATTTGGACTACGTTATAGTTTATGTGTTTGGGGTTTAGGGGTTATGTTTGGGGATTTGCATTATGTTGCGGATTGTTTGTTTGATTTTTTAGGGTTTATGGTTTATTGAGATTGTTTTAACTTAAGCATTACAACTACTCAACAATAAATAAAACAAACTAAATAAAATAAACAAAATGAAAAGAAACTAAATAAACCAAACTATGGTTAAGTGTAACGGTCTCCACCCATTTGTGTGCACTTTCGTTTAGTGTGTCCTGGTAATTTGCAGACGCTGCAAATTCATTACACGCTTTTCTTTGTTCATGATGTCCATACGTTTTGGATTCGCAACTCCTGCCTTCTTCCACGTTTCATCCTTCCATTAGCATTTGTCCTTATAAGTTTATCACCAGGAAATAAATTGTAATTACAAATTTCTATGCGTGGCGTCCATTGTGATTTTTCCTTTACAGGATAGAAACTTTTTTCATACGTACGTTTCAAATTATCCAAGGAATAACATGGATGAATGAAAACTTCAGTAGATATAACTTTGCGTATACAAACTGCTATGACGTGCGAACACGGATAGTGGTATATCATAGGTTTCTTGACACTCGCATTTTCCTTCGTTGATATCCACTCGCCATTTCTTTCTCGGAATTCCGATACCACTCGTCGAACGCCGGGCTTGCGTAAGCACCTGATAAATACCTTGCTCTAAGTTGTAGCAAGTGACTTCATGCCTAGCAACCTTAATGCGTCTACGTTCCATTTTTAACATCACTATATCCGACCAATTCTTTTCCCTCATATCAGCAGCCGCCCGATATCTCACGTGATAACAATTTAGCTTATAAAATGTCGCTTCCACAATTGCCGTAACAGGTAGTTTTCTTATACCTTTGAAAACAAAATTCATCACTTCGGCGTTATTGCTAGTTGGTATGCCCCACCGACGACCTTCAGTATCGTATGAAATCGCCCAATTTGATTTAATTATCTTTTGTAACCAATCGGTCGCTGAACTTTCTTTTTTTTCCATTTTTTCCCATATCTTATTAAATTTATATTTGTTGTGTGCACGTACTAATCCTTGAATCAATGGAACCACTGTTTTGTCTGTTACAGCATTACTGAAATTTGCTTGAAGATGCCACATACAATAACGATGATAACCATAAGGTGGAAGCCACCTTCTCACTCTCATTGCGCTAATTATGCCAGCATGCCTATCCGAAATAATGCAATACATATTTTCTTCTCCGAGAATATCACGCAAACAATTAAAAAACCACCCCCATGTCTCATTCTTCTCCCTATCAACTAAAGCAAAATCTAAAGGAAATAACTGACCATTTGCGTCGGTACCAATCGCCGTCAGTAAAGTTCCTTGGTATTTTCCGGTTAGAAATGTTCCATCTACTGTTATGACGGGCTTGCAAAATTGAAAACCATGTAGTGATGAGCCAAATGCCCAAAATAGACCTTCGAACTCGAACTCACCATCTCTATTTGGGGCACCATTTTTAAATGTACACAAAGTACCAGGATTTGTTGAGGTTATTGCCGCCATCAACTCAGGGAGCAAATTATAAGCCTCCCTCCAACCCCCAAATAAGAATCGAAACGCGTGTTGTTTTGCGTGCCAAGCCTTCCAATACGATATGGTATATTCAACCTTCAATTTTCAATATTTATTTCATTTTCAACGGGTTCTAATATCTCATTTTCATCTGCATTTGGAATTACATTTGATCTACTACTAGTTCCTATCTGATATTCTTTATTTTGGACGCGATCAACATATATTTCTAATTCCTCCATCCCAACCCTTATGACGCGCTCCGCAAAATTAATCAATTGTGTATTATTCATAATTTTCACTAACCTATAATGCCAAATTCCTTTCTTAAGGGAAGGAAGCCGACCTCGGATTAAAAGAATATCATTATACGACCAACCGAGATTCTCATAAATTTCGTTACACAGTTGGTCATAATCCCTATTTGTGGTTGTACTTTCTGGAATATAAGCCAGTTCCTCCGGGTCGTAATTGCATCCGTTTGGTAGATTTACAATAAGACCATCATAATATACAAGAATTTGAGAGTTTTGTGCCATTTTCTTCTTACTAATTGCAATAATATTTCAACAAATTAACAACAAATATATAATAAAATCAATTAATTATTTAATGAAAAAACAATCTATAATACAATACCTAATTTCCGTCTTTCTTTTCTTCTATTTTCTCTATTTATTTGGGTCAAAATCACCTCAAATACACTTCAAAATCGCCTGAATAGTAGTTTTATTTTTTAGGTTAGATTGGGGGAGAGAGAGAAATATTTTCCTTTTATAACAGGCTCCAATGATTGAACAAGTTCCGCCAAAGGCCCTGGCGGAACTAGGCTATTTCTCAATTTTTTGGGGTCAGACCTGTCCGGAAGACACGCTGATACAGGTTCCGCCAGACGGTCTGGCGGAACTAGTCCATTTTTTTGGACTTTTTGGGTCAAATTGTAAGTTGGAAAAATGTGTAGTTCCGCCAGACCCACTGGCGGAACTAGATAGTTCCGCCAGATGGTCTGGCGGAACCTATATTTTCGTCATTTTTGGGCCAATTTCACCGTCTAAATTGGGCCAAAACTAAATTTTACCTAGTTCCGCCAGACGTGGTGGCGGAACTAGCCATTTTCGTTAATTAAGGCTGTTTAAGGGTGCCAAATGACCGAGATTAGCAAAAAAATAAAAATTCTCTAGTTCCGCCAGACCCTCTGGCGGAACTATTTAGTTCCGCCAGAAGGTCTGGCGGAAGTGCTACCTACCCAAATATTTTGAAAATCATGCTATCTGATTAATTATTCTTCAAAATAGTGCTACTATTCAAAAAAATTCACCACAATGATAGAAACTTCATCGTTGGTGATAATTATACAAACTTCACTAGAAGATAATTGTCTACCTGCTGATTCTTATATGGTAAAAAATTAGCCGTAGTAGAAAATAAAACTTCATAAGACGAAATTACTAAAATTATTAAAAGGAAGATGAGTATTGAAAATATAAACAAATCGCCAACCATTCAAATACAATTTGGTACCTAAATACATCATTTCCATACCGTAGCCTCACTTCAATGTGGGTTGGAATAAACTTTCATAAAAGCAACACATTACTTATTCATTGAACTTATTATAAAATGTCACAGAACATGTTTTTCATTTGTGTTCAAAATCCTAAAATATTTATTGGTGTAAAATAAAGGTTACATCTCAATTATCTCTATATCGGCAATGTCGACGCTTAAAGTTCCTTCTTTGGTGAGCAAGGCTTCTGCAGAGGCACTTTTTTCCTGTGGAATGTTACTAATCTTCAGTAAGTCTTCGTCCGTTAATTCCCAGTCAAATATTTCCATGTTTTGTATAAGTCTCTCCTTCTTGAAGCTCTTTACCACAATGCCCACACGTTGTTGATAAAGCCATCTCAGTGAAATCTAAAAGTTAACACATAGATTAGTATACAAAATAGAAGCAATTAGTTTCACAAGATGTAACTCAGTGTCTAATAAACTGCTAGGAGCTAAACACATATATTGGACCCAGAAGAAATGTTAATCACACAGTATGGCATGGAAAAGTGGGCTTAATTACGCTTCATTGATTACACTGGTTGGCAAGCAATAAAGCATGGTACTTAACCAATAAAACTGTTAGAAATTGTATTCTTATCCTACATCAATAAGAAACAAACATCCTACCTGTGCAACACTCTTTCCTTTTGCATCAGCAATCCCTTTTAGCACATTAGATGTCAAAACAAGGTTGGGAAGCCCTGGATATTGGCCCCCCAAAGGAGAGTTATGCAGTTATACATATTCCAACTTTTGAACAATATTCTTTCAATTTTTGTTGCTGCCATGATGGGTTCATCTCCACCTGTGAAACAAAAGATAATATTCTTAGAGGGGTATCAAGCCACCCAAATGAGTGTAACACTGTACGGATCCTTCATGTTGACTAGTCAATGCTGTTGATATTTACCCTAAAAACACTATGTCTTGCTAGTACTAAATAATGTTTTAAAACACATATAACTGTTTTCTGCAATACCTATATAAAGTATTTTTTTTTACAATACATATAAACTATTTATATTAATTATACACGGTTTTGTATCGAAGATGCTATTCAAAGAGCTAAGTTGACTTAATCAAGAGCAAATTTAAATTTTATTTAGCAAATACCAAAATTGCCCTTATTAATGACGATTCTTAAATTGTTACTTTTATCTATTGATGTTATTTTTCTCCTAAAATTTAGCAAATAAATCGTGCAATTATGAAAAGAGATTAAATAGATTTATTATCTCTTTTCTGTCATATTAAGCAATGGATGGATCATGAAATATTTACGTATTATTTGTCATATTATGTTGTTCGTTTATGTTAGTTCAATTTTTTATGTTATTTTTGCTATCTATTAATAAATGACCTCAACGAATATGTTATTTTATTTTATTTTATATATTTGTCTGCGAATTTATAATTATATTTTGTTATGTGCTAGTAGTATCTTTCTCTATATTTAGATGAAGTGTTATTTGAATTTTTTTTTCATACATTAGTAATATAACATTAAAATTTACTACACGAATAAGAAATTTCTTTATACTAATAATACTAACAAAATAAAAGTCACAAGTCAAAGATTAAAAAAAAATTCAAATATGTTGTCATCACAAAATAAATTACCGGAATTTTGAATCGCGAAGTTTCTATTTTTGCAAGTTTTAATTAGTCATTACTAGAAACGAATAATAAATAAATAAAAATATTAATTTAAGAATCATCATTAAATACGGACAATTCTGGTATTTGTCAACAAAAAATTGAATTTGCTCTTAGTTAAGCAACTTAGCTCTTTGAATAACACTTCCCTTTTGTATTACCTCTACAATGTCTACATTGTTTTTTACTATCTTCTATTATAAATGTATATATTATTTTCATATAAATTAAAACATATATACATTTTTATAAAACAACATACAATTTTTGTAAACCTACATATTGTTTTTGCAACCCATGTAATGTTTTTTTATAACCTGTAACTTTAAACGAGACACTGATGTGCCCAAAACATAGGAACACTATATTCTAACCCTTCTTAGAGCTTGATTAGAAAAAAGTCATGGGCCCTAAATTGAGTTCCGGATTTGCATTTTAATATCCTAATAAAGTACACATTTGAGACACACAGGAAATACCAGCTAATATAAGAGTCCTTGTTTTCTTTATTACTTAAAGTACAATAATTTCTGAACTGCTCTAATTTGTCCTAATATAACCTTTTCTTTTTTGATAAAATGGAAATAATCTAACTTATCTAAAGCTGCTTTTGCAGGGCAAGCTAACGAATTTATTCTTCTTAATTTATTATGTTTTCTTTATTCTTTTCTGGAATTGCATGTCTCAGAATTTTATGCATAAATATTTCAACCAAGTGAAACATTGAATATTTTCAACAATACTTCCAGTACATGAAAGCCTACAAAATTGATCCATATGATGAATGGTTCGGACCTGATCCAATTCATAAACAACTAGGGTTAATTGTTTGTAGACCGTCATCTCAATTTCAATGATATCAAGAGAATTGGATGATTGAAAAAATATTGACTTCAATTTAGTATCAGTGGGGGTATTTATATTACGCGACAGTTTGGTTATTAGCGAAGGTTTTTTATCTATCTATGGTGGTTTTACTGTACCACCAATGATTAAAACCCGTCGCTGAATACTGAATATTACTATTTTTGTAGTGTATGAACTTTGGGCAAACAATTGTTCTAAGACCTTCATACCTTCCGTAATTCCATTTTCAATTTAATGGGTCATAAGTATTCTGCATGAGATTTATTTATGCAATTGCAAAACACAAAACCGAGCTGAAAAAATCATTGATTATACCTGGTTAACAGCCGGAGGTATTTGAGCAAATGCAAGAAGCTCTGCCAGCTTCTTACTTGTGAAATTGCTGACACCAATGGCCTTTGATAGACCTAGCTTCTGACACTCTTCCATCGCTCCCCATACACCTTTAAGATTTATTGGCACTACATCCTCCCTTTTAATAGGGAATGATAGTGGCCCTGGTTTGGCACTAATGGGCCAGTGGATCAAATACAGATCAAGGTATTCCATTTGAAGATTCCTAAACCACAAAAGCCAACGAGACAAATGAGCAAAGCAATTACTGCTGAATTTGGCTGGTGCAAACTAGTACTATATTGTATCAGTATGGTAAAAACAATTGCAACCCAACTAAATGCACCAATCAACCTTACAATTTAAATGATTTGATAGCACTCATTATTTCTGTTTGCACAATGAGTTTTGAACATGCCGACGGAATGCCTAATTAACTATAAGTATAAATGGTATCTTAGTGAGCTTGGAACAATTTAATAACTGACAAAACTTAAATCCGTCGGACCCGTTCGGCAAAATATGAAATAGAAGAATAGTAAAATATATAATAGCTGGCTATTATATTTTATTCCAATAGCGTCGACTAGATAAATATTTAAATATTTGATTTAAATAATATAATTAGTATAAATGGTATCTTAGTGAGCTTGGAACAAGGTAATAACCGACATAACTTAAACCCGCAGCCCGTTCGGCAAAGTATGGAACAGAAAAATAGTACAATATAGAATAACCGACTATTATATTTTATTCCAATAACGTTTAGCTAGATACATAGATCAAATATTTTGTTTAAATAATGACTTACGACCACATAAAAGAGTAAATAAAAAAATTTGACTATCATGTAAGATGATTTTTGGAATAAGCAAAAGTATATATTTCCTAAATTATATTCTATTCGATGGGTTAGATCAGTTTCACCCCTACTTTGGAATAGAGCAACTCCGTTTTTCTATTCATTTAATCCAAGATATTTCATTTCTGTTCGGCTGGAGTAAACCCTCTATTCTTCCATTCTATCATATTCTACATGAGCCGAATATGCACGTTAGGAAAATGAAGCAAACTATGTCCACAATTGAAATCTCACATGACAATAAATATTTTGAAAAGTTTGAACTGAGTTGAACATGAATAACCTGAAACAATAACCTAAAACCTAAACAAACTTTGACTGCTCTAAAACCCGAACCAACCTGACATTTAATGAACAAAAAATCAAACCGATCTAACTCAGAACTTAATTGTGCGAAGAAAAATCAATCTTGAGTGGACATCACAATTCGACTTACCTAACTCTAAAGGCGTCCTAATTTTAAACATATTATGACCCCAAGCATTAAAGACATGGTAAGACCAACCTTGATGTTGAAGAATTCGAAAAACAAAATATCCAAAACCCAAAATCAGTACTACCGTAAATACTCAAAATTGGATGATCCCTTGCTAATAGTCCATATATACTAAGTGGAATTATGAAAACAAAAGAAGCTTACTCATTCCAATTGTTGACTAATTCCTATATGAGCTTGTTTACAGTACTTCACATTGAAAATATTAGTTCTGATGAACGGTCCAGATTAGTTTAAAAGTGGAGTACTATAGACGTTTTTTATATATAAAATAAATGATAAAAGGGTAAAATCGTAATTTAGGGTCAAATTATTTATTTTTCTTTATTTTTCTCTAATTCTCTCCTGACTCTTCATCTCCAGTACTTGAAACCATGAAAGCAACAATTTTGTTTCAAGAAACGGACAAAGAAAGAAAGAAAATATTCGGAATTAATTTGTTTATTCTTTTACTGTGTACATAATTAATTGTTATTCTAGAAGATTGTATTTATCTATAGCAAGAAATAAAATATTTGGCTTGGATTTGTTTCTTCTTTTTTAAGCATGACAATAATTACTATAGTATGACACAACATTATACTATGTTATGTTATGTTGTATTTATCTATAGCAAGAAATAAAATATTTGGCATGGATTTATTTCTTTTTTTTTAATCATGACAATAATTAATATAGTATGACACAATATTATATTATATTATATTATATCATATCATATCATATCATATTATATTATATTATGTTATGTTATGTTATGTTATGTTATGTTATGTTATGCTATGCTATGCTATGCTATGCTATATTATATTATATTATATTATAGTATATTATATTATACTATACTATACTATACTATACTATACTATACTATACTATACTATACTATACTACGTCATACTATATTATATTACATTATACTTAATTATATTATACCACATTTTGCTATATTACATTATACTATATTATACTATATTATATTATATTATACTATATTATATCATACTATACTATATTTCATTATACTATATTTTATTACATAATACTATATTATCATACATAGTATTGTATTATACTATCATATTTTACTATATTATACTATCATATTTTACTATATTACATAGTACTATATTATACTCTACTATACTATATTATATTACATTACCTATACTATATTATATCATACTATACTATATTATATTACATAATACTATATTATATTATATTACAATATACTATATTATATTATAGTACATTATACTATATTGCGCCATACTGTACATGTTGATGTCGTACATCGAATATATCATACTATTATATTACATTATACTATATTACGTCATACTATAATATATTGCACTATATTGTATTATAATATATTATATTATATTATATTGTACTATATTATAATCATACTTTATTATATTAAATTGTATTATATTACATTATACTATATTATATTATACTACATTATACTATTTTACATTATATTATACTACATCATACTATATTATATTACATTATACTATGTTATATCATACTATATTTTAATATATTAAATTAAACTATATTATATTACATTATACAATATTAGTATATTACACTATATTATTTACATTGTACTACATTATATCATACTATACTATTTTACATTATACTATATTATATCGTACTATATTATATTACATTATAATATATTTTTTCTTATTATACTATACTATACTATACTATACTATACTATACTATTTTATATTATGTTACATTATATTATATTATATCATACCATATTACATTATACTATATAATATTACACCACATTACACTATATTACATTACATTGTACTATATTATATCATATCATACTATACTACATTACATTATACTATGTAATATTACATTACATTACACTATATTATATTACATTAAATAATACTATATTATATCATATTATATTATATTGCATTATACTATATTATATTATATTATACTTTATTATATCATACTAAATTATATTACATCATACTTTATTGTACTACACTATACTAAATTATATCATATTATATTATATCATACTATATTATATGTAGTATATAATATCAAATGTGTATCATACACTGGCGGAATTTGACTGAAATAGTGAAATTTCTAGAGGACCAAAATATGGAAGCTATCTAAAATATGAAAGCAGATTATTTTTTTTGACTTTGATTGGAAAGAAAGAATATAATGGAGGTCTTCTTTCATTGATTGAAATGGAGAGCACAATAAAATGAAAATAAATTTAAGATTTAATCTATATAATTAATATCACATATACTGAAAATACCCTCCAAATTTTAACGGCTTTGATTAAATATATCATTAAGTTAAAAAAAAAATAGAGTATTATAGACAAGCTCTTCCTATATATTAACCTGCTAGATACTGTGCATGCAGAACTCACCTGAGGCTAGACTTTATAGCAGGGAGTATGAGCTCCGGGTGATTATCCATGCACCAAAGCTTGGAGGTTATGAACAGCTCATCCCGGGACCCAATTAAGTCAAACCTTATGGCCTCCTGTATGGCCTCGCCTAGCGGCTTTTCAGATTGGTAGACACAAGCAGTGTCAAAGTGGCGGTATCCAACGGTAATTGCATCTAGATATGCCGTCTTCATTTTCTCATGCATGACCGGGAACTCAGCCGTCCCCATTCCCAGAACCGGCATGTCATGACCGTTGTTTAGTCTTAGTTTGGGAATTTCATTGTGCCCTTTTACTGCCATCTCAGACTCTCTACCCTCTTCTTCCTTGTGTTTTAGTTTTCTTTTCTTTACTAGAGAGAGAATGACCAGACTAAGTGGCATCTATAAAAAGCCAAGAGTGCTTGGTTTGCTTTGGACGAAATAGTTGTCAATTATTGACAAGCGGCATGAAGAGAAACTGGTAGAAATGTAAGCCACAGATGGCAGATGAAGCCCGGCAACAGACTATTTGGACTCCACAACGAGTCCATGTCATCTGTTTTTCACTGCAATTGGATTAATTTGCAATTAACTAAGATATTTATATATTAAACCCTTAACCATCTCGGTTCTCATGATGACTTGGGTCGCATCCTATATATTGGAGGAAAATATTATATACAAAATTAAAACAAAAGCGTCCTGAAATTGTAACTTCAAATTTCTTAGTTGTGTATAATTATATTTTGTTAGCTTTTATCAATCTGTGCAATCAACATAGTTCAAAAAATAAGTCCAGGAGCTCGAAAACTAGATAACAGCTTATGATTTGATCTAGAAGAATGTGACGTTTTCCGCATAGATGGCAACTGTCTATATATATATACAAAATTCACAAAATAAAATGATAACAATTTTAAGGGACCTGAATCATGAGAGGGTTTGTCATCATGTAGCACGATGATTATATATATCTAATAGATAGTTATAAAATTGAAAACACAATATATTTTTTGTAAACAATGACAACAATAAATAGAAAAGAAATTGTATATTAAAAATCAGAAAAACAGTATATAAAAATTCCAAAGAATAAATAATACACAAAAAACAAAAATATGTATAAAATAGTGAAAACAGTATATAAAAAAATAGTATATTAAAAAGCGAAAAAATAATATATATAAATTCCGTTGTGACTGGGGCGTGTTCTAAACTGTCGTGATTTCTGATTTCCCTAATTATGATATGCGTTACTATACTGTAAATAAATAATTTCACAACTTGATATATGCATTAGTTTACAAGAATGATTAAGTAATACTACAAACTTTTCCTTACAAACTTCAAGTAAAATATTATCGTCATATTAAAGATTAGCCCAAGAAAGAATTTTGCTGTTTAAATTCTAAATTGATCTTTAAAACTGCAAATATTAACTCGAAAAGAATTTTAAATACTTATGTACATAATTAAAATATTAACTCTCAAAATTTGTAAAAATTTATTACACAATATATCCAAAGTGGAGCGAAAGGTCGTCGCTAGTTTGTACATATTTCCAAAAAAGCCCTTTTGTCAAAGAAATTATCTTAGCACGACCGCCACGTGGAGATAACATATAAACCACTTTTTTGTTTTCTTTTTATCAAAATATCATTGTAAAAAGATCATTGAGTGTTCCCATGGCTTTAAACAAGAAGGAAAGATACTTTTACAAGAAATATCTCACTTAAATATATATGATTAAACACGTCTCGCTATGGGGAGTACAAGACAACTGATAAAACCATAATAAATAACAATAAGTCTAGGCAACAGGAATCCCTCATATATACTCCTCTGGCCACATCAGCAAACACAAGAAACTGTAATAGCAAGGGGTTTTGGACTCATGGGCCTGTTCGGACGTGCAACTGTTTAGCACGGATTGAGTAGGAAATTAATTTTTGGATTACAAATATGGTGTTCGGACTCATTTGTAAAATAATGTAGGAAGAATAACTTTGCACGGAATCCACGGAATTGTCTCTTTTTTCGGCCAATTTGAAAACGTTGCTCAGACCTCCTTTTTGCACGGATTAGATGGTGGAAAACCAAATTTGTTTTGCTCTAAAATATTAAAAATTTCAAATTCATGCAATTAATTTTTTTTTTTTCTCAAAAACTATTCAAAATGAGAAGTTAAATGTCTGTATTTATTCAAACATTTTGATGCTACTAACACTTATTAAGAAAATTCATAGAATTAATTCTTTTGTTAAGACTAAAAGAATGACATTTAAGATAATTTATGAATGAAATTTTTTTAATACTAGCTTTAGTTTGACATTTTTAATCTATAAAAAAATATATATCACATGTTTCATGTTAATAAAATATATGTGATATACTTTAATTTGATAATTTATATTTTATAACGATATTTATAAAAATAAAAATAATAATTGTACATATTTACATTCATGTAATATTGCATGATAATAATACTTTTTCAAAGAAATTAATTACATCCGCATAACTTTCTCTGTTCTGGTCAAACACCTCTTTTTGATACTTTCATGCAGTTTTACTTACGTAACTTCCTGCACTCATGGCTTCCTGATGGTCACACATTAGTTTCCTGCAACCATGGCTTCCTAATCCTGCTCAAAACTGCACGAGCGAACAGGCCCAAGGGTAGCGGATTCATCTAGCCCAGGTTCAGAAACGGAAAAAATCACACCCTTATTCGTTCTTCATTCACCTCTTTCCAATTCTTTAAGTTGCCCCTCTGAGATTCAATTTATTTGCTTTGTTTCTAGCCAATTAGATCCCATTCTTCCTAATTCCTCCTCTTTTCTCGCTTGTGAAAATCGTACTTTGGGAAATTTTATCTTCCACTTTAAATATCTTTATTTTACTTTTTTTTTTTTGAAGTATCATGTGGCATTTCTGTCTTTTTGAAATCGTAGAGTAATTTTGGATGTAGTTTGGACAATCAATTCCATCAGTTTGGATTAAAAATTAGTACAGAAGAGGCTGATTTATGTAATTGATGCTATTGATCACACACAGCTTCAAATTTCTCCAGGAAAGAACAAATCTTCAAGCACAAATTTCTCCAGATTCATCCGCATCTCTCTCAATCATTGATAGTGATAGCACATCTCAGCCACACAATCTCTAACATCAAGCACGGAAATGGGAGAAAGTAGAAGCTGACTTGGCGCAAAAATAGTATAGAATAGGGGAAAGTGAGAGATGAATCAGTAAGCAAAGACAGAGACCGGAGAGACAAGGGACAAACCAAAGAACAAACGTGACGAGAGAACACGAGAGAGACGAGGTAAGGATATCAAAATGTGTTCCTGATTAACGGGTTTGTTGAATTAACGGGTTCGCTTGTATTGTTGAATTTTAACTTTTCCTGTTTTATTTCTCCATGACGTGGACAAATAGGCAGCCCCAATACAGCATCCTGCAGCAGATCCTGCTGTGGATTCCTGTTGCCTAGAATTACTGAATAAATAAACAGAAAGTTCCACACAGACACAGATCACTACTAATTGTTAAATACATAAATAGAATATATTCAAATTAATCATTATATGCCATCTGATAGTTTAGAGCACAATTTCAGCAAAGCATTCCACGGGATAACATGGCGTTATTTTGTAAAAATCACAAAAGAATGTATTTACAAGTATATGCAACTGGACTTGCGATCCGCTTCAATCATGGATTTGATGTAATATTCACCTGCTTTGTATGAAGACCTGACCATCGGGCCAGATGCCACATATCTAAATCCCTATATAGAAACAAAAAGAACGAAATTTGAAAAAACTTGATTGAACGAATCTATTATGCTTGAAAATTCAAAGTAAATAAAATATCATTTGTCCACAATTGAAGATTACAAATTCCAATTAGCTGGTTTTGGTAAGGGACCAACATAATATTTATCATGTAATTAGGAATCAATTAATTTCAAATGGTCTAAATTTAACCCAAAAGAATCACCCCTCAATTACGATACAATATCCAAGATTTAATCATAGTTTCCTAATAATAGTTCCCCATTGAAACTAGGTTCAATAGGACTCAAATTACCAAATTGACCTGTCTGCATTTTGTAAATCCTAAAACAGAGAAAAGGACTGATTTTGGGCTTTTAGATATACTATTTGTACTCCAAGCGCACAATATCTCTCAAAAGCTTCGGGAGAAACATACTCAGAAACAGGCATGTGCCTTTTTGAAGGACGCATGTACTGTCCTAACGTGAACGCATCAACTCCTGCTGCTCTCACCTTCTCCATTGTGCTTACGATAAAAAATAAACAAATAAACAAATAAATGATATATGCACAAATAAATGCAAAAACAAAAATAATTTTTATTGATTAGAATGATTCTACAGCATATGGTTGCAAAACTCTAAATTAGTCCCCAATTTGATTTTGTCCAAATGTTTTGACCAAGTCAGTGGACCATGTTGAACCCGATTATGGCCAATTTTTTTAACCCCTTTGGGCCGATTTCGCCCAATAATCGGACTTTTTTTTTGAAATGAACAAAAAAAAAAAAAAAAAATTCACGGAATAGCCTAGTTTTGAAATTATTTGGGAAAATGGACATTTCTCCCCATATCTGGGCGAAAATCAGTTATTTTCGCCCAGGTCAGGGGCGAAAACACCATTATCTCATTTTCCCTCACTCGGCTTGTTAGCGTTAAATCAGCTATTAATTAAGTTCTAAAACAGACATTTTCGCCCAGTTATGGGGCGAAATTTGAAAATTTTAATTTTTTCCCATAATCTCAGGTTAGAAAGAATTCTTAACGAAACGATTAAAAAAATTGAAAATTTTAGTATTTCGCCCCATATCTGGGCGAAAATTCATTTTGGCCCAATAATTGAGCGAACAGACTGAGCCCAAAAATCGAACCTAAAAGCCCAAAAAAATTTCAAAGTATCATTTTCGCCCCACAATGGGGCGAAAATTTAAAATTTCAATTTTTCCGCCCCTGTCAGAAGGAAATTTTTAACGAAGAAAAATTGCAAAACTTATATTTTCGCCCCAAGTATGGGCGAAAATAAGCTATTTTCGCCCCAAGTATGGACGAAAATAAACTTTGGCCCATTCTCAAACCCGTAAAAGCCCAAAAAAAAAAAGGATTTTCGCCCCATTGGGGCGAAAATAGACTCTGCACCCCAACCCGAATAAAAGCAGAGAGATGCTTTGGGTTGGGGCAAAAAAAGGGAAAAAAAGAGCGAAAAAAGAGAGAAATTTGGGGAAAATAGTAGAGATAAAAAAAAGAAATTTATTTATTGAAATGTAAGAAGCAAAAAGGAAAAAGAAAGAGGTATGTTGTGTATTTTATTTAATTTTATTTGATTTTGAATTGAAGGTTTTTGGGTGAAATTATTGAATTGTAGTTTGAATAAGTTCAAATTAGTTTGGAGAACTTATTAATTTACTTTATTTGTGGTTGATTTGTTGATTTATTTAATTTGTGATTGTTTGTTGAATGTAATTGATTTGTTGAATTTAGAAGAAGAAGAAGAATGAGTTGAAGAAGAAGAAGAAGAAGATTTGAAAGTGAGTTTGTTATTTATTTTAATTTAATTTTTTATTTTTATCATATATTTATTGCATATTTTATTTTTTTATGCATGTAAGTTATTTTTAAATATTTTTGTAGTATATGTACAAATTTAATTAATTTTTTTGTAATATTATTTATTTATTATATTTTGGTAATATTATTTATTTAGCAATAATGCAGGGGCTTTTTTGCAATTTCCAATAAAGTAGGGGCTTTTTTGCAAATTTTCCGAAAAGCCCATGCATTTTGCCTTAATTGCAAATTCGTTTCGATTTTTATTTTTATTTTATAATTATGTAGGTTATTTATAATAATGTTGGTTACTTAGTAAAATATGTAGGCTATATATCTCGGGTGACAATTTATTTATTGAATTATTTATCTATAATAATTTATTTATAGTAATTTATTTATTATAATTTATTATTTTTATAATAATTTATTTATAATAAGTATTTACTTGCTTTGATTATTTATTTATTATAATTTATTGTTTTTAAAATAATTTATTTATAATAATTATTTACTTGTAATGATTATTTATTTATAATAATTATTTATTTATAATAATTTATTTATTTATTATATTTTGGTAATATTATTTATTTAGCAATAATGCAGGGGCTTTTTTGCAATTTCCAATAAGGTGGGGCTTTTTTGCAAATTTTCCGAAAAGCCCGTGCATTTTGCCTTAATTGCAAATTTGTTTCGATTTTTATTTTCTTTTTATAATTATGTAGGTTATTTATAATAATGTTGGTTACTTAGTAAAATATGTAGGTTATATATCTCAGGTGACAATTTATTTATTGAATTATTTATCTATAATAATTTATTTATAGTAATTTATTTATTATAATTTATTATTTTTATAATAATTTATTTATAATAAGTATTTAGTTGCTTTGATTATTTATTTATTATAATTTATTGTTTTTAAAATAATTTATTTATAATAATTATTTACTTGTAATGATTATTTATTTATAATAATTATTTATTTATAATAATTTATTTATAATTTTATTTATTTCTTATAACTTTTTATAATTTTTTTATTTAAATAGGGAAGTCTCCTAGAGGAGGTGCTGGACCTAGTCAGAGACGTGGTAGCGGCGGTAATCGTGAGAAGGCTAGGGATGAGCCAAATATTCCTGAATATCCACTTCAATCACAGCAAAGGAAACATAGGACAAACGCTTTCAGCCAAGATGAAGATGTTGATTTGAATGCCATGCGATTCAGACAACACGAGATGACGGTATTATATTTAATTATTTTTAAAATATGTAGATATTAATACATTAGTTATTGGAACAAGTAAGTTATGATAAATATATTTTAATTAAAATAATACGTAACAACACGAGATAATGATATTATATTTTATTATTTTTAAAATATGTAGATACATTAATTATTAGAACATGTAAGTTATGATAAATATTTTTTAATTAAAAATATATAGACATTATTTTTTAAGTATATTTCTCTTTTTCCTGCAGGTGCCATGGGACGAAAGATATAAGGATTATTTTAGCGATGCTTGTTTATTACAAACTCAGAGGATAGGTTTCATTCAATGGGATGCAAGATTGATCACTGCCCTGCAGGAACGTTGGCGAAAAGAAACACATACATTTCACATGCCGCATGGTGAAATGACAATTACACTTGACGATGTGTCATGTTTGTTGGGGTTGCGGTGCGACGGTGAGGCATTGTGTAGAAATACCGGAGGTATTAATTGGACGGCTATGATCACCGAACTACTCGGCAAAACTCCAGGTCCGAATGACTTTAAAAAGGGAAGCAAAATACTGCTCAAACGGAGTTGGTTGCGTGAAAATTTTTCTGATTTGGAACGAGATGCCTCTTAGGACCGTATCGAGCAGTACTGTAGAGCAGACTTGATTGCTTTTTTTGGTGATATTTTATTCACGGAAAGTTCTGGAGATTGTGTTTCGGTAAAGTATATGGTATTTTTGGAGGATTTGTCACAGTTGCATATTTGGGCTTGGGGGAGTGGAGTGCTCGCGTACTTGTACAGGGAGTTGTGCAAAGGTACCAGCACAGGTCGTAGAAATATGGGAGGATGTGTGTTGTTGCTGCAGTTATGGGCCTGGGAACATTTTGTTGTTGGACGACCGTATCTTACTGGTGATTTCGGGCAAGAGTTGCAAGGTGATGTCGAGAATTTGCATGAAAGAAATACTATTGGATTTTTTTGGAAAGGTATTACGGATCGGAGGGATAAAAATCCTAAGGGGCATATGGGGACACATCGCGATCAATTTGATATCATGCGTCCGGAGGAGGTGAATTGGACACCTTATGAGGATTTCCGACCTTTACTCCCGCCGATTTGTGAGGAAGAAAGAACTTTTGGCGCTTATTCCAGTGCCATTAATTTGTCTCCATATTGTCGAGATGTACCACCCGGATCGGGTAATGCGACAGTTCGGGCTCTTGCAGATGATACCCCCACTTAATTGTGTATACGATAAAGAGTTACATGAGATGAAATTTGAAGGGGGGGGATGATTGTTTATACGATAAAGAGTTGCACGATGTGAGATATGGACGCGGAGATGATTGGCCCGTAGTTCACGAGGACTATCTGCAATTATGGCAAGATAAATGGGAGTTTTGGACTCAGGTTCAAACTCAGCCTCAGCGAGGACGCAGAGGAGGAAGACGCGGAGGAGGAAGACGCGGAGCAGGTGATCGTTAGGGACGTTTATTCTGTAATGTATTATTTGGACTTACTTTTTTAGAGAATGTTATTTTAGAGTATGTTTAATTTATTTGGACTATAATATTTCTAGGACATTTTAGTTGTTTTGATCAATTTTAAAGAAACAACAATCTATAAAACATTACAAATTACAATCCATAAAACATTACAAATCATAATCCAGAAACATTACAAACAATAAACCATAAAACATTACAACCTTCTCGGACATTTTGTTTTCGTGTGTCCTGCTACTCCGCAAATGCTACAATGCTTTCTACGATCTGCGTTATCCATGGTGTCCATACTATTATGAAAGCGTTTCTTCTTTCTTCTACCACGCTTGTTGGTCCCATGCGCATTTTTCCTTATAAGTTTCTCAGGAGGAACCAACGTAGTGTTGTAAACAATTTCATGATCAACCCACTGTTCTTTATCCTTTATTGGATAAAAACTTCCTTCATATGTACGCTTAAAGTGATCTAGAGAAAAATGTTGATGTATAAAATATTCGGGACAGACACCTCTGCGCATGCAAACTGCAACGAGATGCGAACAAGGGTAGTGATATAGCATCGGTTTCTGACAACTGCAATTGCCTTCATTGAAATTCACATGGAAGCTCTTCCCCCCAATCTTAGCACCACTAGTTCCTGTTATCACCTCATAAACACCATTTTCGACATTGAAAGGAGTAACTCGATGCCCACGCGCCTTAATGATTTTTTTCTCCATTTTTTCCATCACTACATCTCCCCACATTCTATTATTCATTTCCATACTTGCAGCTATCTCACGCTTGTTGACAAAATAACTATTCAGCTTGTAGAATGTCTCCATAATAATTGCCGTAACGGGCAGCTTCCTCATACCCCTGAAAACGTAATTCATCACTTCTGCATGATTACTAGTAGGAATGCCCCACCGGCGACCTTCCGCGTCATACGCGAACGCCCATTTTGATTTATCTTTCTTTTCTAACCATTCCCACGCCTCATAATTTTTATCCTTTAATATTTTATACAACTTCTTAAATTTAAATTTGGTAGGCGCCTTAACTAGCGGTACAATCAATTGAACCAGTGTTTTGTCTGATACAGCGCTACTAAAATTTGCTTCTAAATGCCACATGGAATAACGATGGTGGCTTTGAGGTTCCTTCCATTTGCCTTCCTTCATTGCACGAATTATTCCGGCATGCCTATCCGAAATCACACATAAGTCTTTGCGATGGCCGATCAAAGTACCCAAACACCCAAGAAACCAACCCCACGTTTGTACGCTCTCCTTATCAACTAAAGCAAACGCTAGGGGAAATAATTGACCATTTGCATCACTGGCTACCACCATCAATAAACATGCTTGATATTTTCCGGTTAAAAATGTTCCATCGACTGTTATGACAGGTTTGCAAAACTCAAATCCTTTAAGTGATGGACCAAATACCCAAAAAAGACCTTCGAACTCCTCCTCACCAGCATTATTTCTGGGACCTCTCCAAAATGAATATTCAGTAGTAGGATTTGCGGAATATATTGCAGTCATCAATTCAGGAAGCAAATCATATGCCCCCTTCCAGTCGCCAAACAAGAATCTAAGCGTGTGTTGCTTTGCGTGCCAAGCCTTCCAATATGAAATAGTATATTCAAATTTTAATTTAACGATTTCAACTAGGGTTACTGGTTTAATTGCTAAATCCGCTCTAACGACATCTAGAATTAGTCCCCAAACAAATGCACTTGTTAACTGTTTATGGTCGTTGTTGTTAGTAGTATGCCCTAGGCCAATGTATTTGAGACCTAGATGTATGGATTGTATTAAACAAATATTGTTTTTATTTAGAGATATTTTATATAATAAATGCGTATTGGTTATTTTATTCTTATTACTAAAATGAACCTTGAATATGATATTCAGCTTTATATGATCAAAGTATGTGACTTTGATAGTAGAACTATAAAGTATTATGAATGATATTCTAAACTGTCCCTGATCATTCATAGGATGTTTGTGAGACAAACATACTTTATGACAAGCTATAAATGTACATTAGTATGCTAGTTGAGTGATGGTCACGTTTTACTGATCATGAATAAGAGTTATTAAGTCATTAACATAAGTATATGTTAGAGACCATATACTGGATTGACCCACCGTGAGAATACTACATGGTTCATGTCATTAGTTATTCTCAGTAAAGAATGTAACTGTAATCCTTCGACTTGAGATTATCTCAGTTTCCTACATGAGAAATTTTATACTTTAATATAATCTAACATCGTCTTTAACCGGGCGGTCATAAAGATTATAATTAGGTATATAATGAATTATGCGGAGGAAAGAGTTTAATTAAGATAGGATTTGTTCCTCTCATAAATTGAGAGAGATATCTTTAGGCCTCTTGATGATTTGATTGAAGAAACGCACGGCCGTGCTCAAGTGAATTAATAAGGAGTTATTAATGTCATTTCATGTTCAATCAAATTCGGTATCAAGAAATATTTATCGACCAACATAAGGTTGACACATACCATGCCTTATGGACGATATAGATATCGTGTAATAAAGGGATACAATGCATGACATAAATTAGGTTTGATCGAATCATCTATATTTGCTTAATTTGGGTAATCATGATGTCTTGCTAGAGGCCGCTCATGATTTATAATCCGTTGTGATTATTGCCAACATTAAGTAAACCTACAGGGTTACACACAAAGAACAACTATTGAGACGTACATAGAAAAATCATAACTTATGTGATAAGTTGTATGAAGAGCTACATAGTCAAGTGACACATCCAATCCTACATCTTATATGATAAGGTGTGTTGCATATATGGTTACATAGTTACCATGCACATAGGATATGAAACTTATGGACTATGTAGGCAGAAGAGACACCCCAAAATCAGATTAAGGAATATAATATTTTCGTCCAAATTTTGTGAGACAAAAAGGAGAGAAAAATCCGAAAATTATTCTCTTGTTATTTTCTGTGAGAGAAATGAAGAACGAATACTAGCATATATCGTTCTTTATCCGTTCAAAGGGGTTGTTCGTGTGGATACCGGTAGAGGACGAAGCGAAGTGCGGCGTCTTTGTGATTCGGGTTGAAACCGTAGTTTTGTTTGGAGAATCGGTTTGCTTGGGGAATCCGTTCGTTTGGAGATCGGTTTGTTAGACCGGTTAGGCGAAACATACAAAGGATCGGTTTGGAAACCGGTTTGGAATCGACCAAAGAAAAGCGTCAACCAAATTCGCTTTTGATCATCACCGATTAAGCGTAATCCGAAGGTACAAAGTTATGAACTTTTCTTTGATTTAATTGTAATTCACGGATCCTTCTTTTGGGTTTCGAATTCGATTTTGTTTCGTTTTGTATTTTCCGCTGCGTTATGAACGGTAGAAACCCAACAGTTGTTAGGTTGTCGATTAACACATACGTGTGGTTGTGTATATTTTTTAATCTCAAACACATGTCGTTTATTTTTGCATGCATACAGCCTCCAATCATAGCCGTACCGGTCATCTTTTAGCTTGCATACTACGGTATAGAGTGTTTTGTTTGATTTTGAGACTACAAATTCTCGGTGATTCTTAACACTATATAATTTTACGGCCGATTGTAGCTGCTCTTTTGTGTTGAACATCTGCCCCTCATACAAACTATCATCGCCACTCACACACATCCTCTTACCATACAAGATATCGATTTTCGCTACTTCCCACAAAGTAATATCTTCAAACTCTTTCGCCGGAGGATTGCCAAAAGTTCCTGCACTAACCATCTCACGTACTTCCGTGTAATTGTTCATAACATCTATTTCTGGTTCGTCGCCTTCTTCCATTTCTTGGCACTTCATCTTCATCATATTCATCCTCTTCAATATTTTCAAACTCATCTTCAACACCATCTTCCTCGAAATCTTCAACACCAGTTCTTAATACTCTATCATGATTAATTACAGGTTCTAACCTCTCAATCTCGTCGTCATTAAAAGCTACATTTGATTTACTACTATTTCCTACATAGGATTCTCTAGTTTCGATGCGTTCAGCGTAAATTTCTAATTCAGGCCAACCGTGTTCACCATATTTGACGTACTGAGCAAAACTAGCTAACTGTGAATCATTCGAAATTTTTACTATCCTAAAATAAAACTATCATCTATACGGCAAGGAAACCTACCACTAATTTTAAAATCATCACTACTAGGCCAACCGATGGTAGCATAAATTTCTAAACACAATCTGTAATAATTTCTATTTTTACTACGCGGGAGAAAAACAGCTTCATGTGGATAGTAATTGTATCCGCTCGAATCTTGAATAATTTGACCATTGTAATATAGAAAAATTTCAGAATTTTGTGGCATTTTCATGAAAGGGAGAAAGAGAGAAAGAGAAGAAGTTTGTAAGAGAGACTTATGGGATTTGATTTGTTGATGATCAAATGTAATAAGATGACTCTTTAAATAGAAATCTAAACCCTATATTCTAAACCTTATACCTAAAAAATGCTGAGATTCCACCTATATCCTAGCATGTTAAATCAGTGTTACCCACTAAACAAAACTAAATTGTCATTTCACTTCTGAAAAAGTAAATATTCTTTAGTACTCTATATCTGTAACCTAAACTCTATACCTAAAAAAGGCTGAAATTTCACCTATATTTTAGCATGTTAAATCAATGTTACCCACTAAACAAAACTAAATAGACATTTCACTTCTGAAAAAGTAAATATTCTTTAGTACTCTATATCTGTAACCTAAACTCTATACCTAAAAAAGGCTGAAATTTCACCTATATTTTAGCATGTTAAATCAATGTTACCCACTAAAAAAAACTAAATTGTCATTTCACTTCTGAAAAAGTAAATATTCTTTAGTACCCTATATCTGTAACCTAAACTCTATACCTAAAAAAGGCTGAAATTTCACCTATATTCTAGCATGTTAAATCAATGTTTCCTGTCATTTCAATCTGAAAAATCAAATATTCTCTATTAACCTATATATGAACCCTAAACTTTATTACCTAAAAAAGCTAATATTCCACCTATATCCTAGCATGTTAAAACAATGTCGCCCAATTAAAAAAAGCTAAATTGTCATTTCAATCTGAAAAAAAAATATTCTCTACTACCTAAAAAAAAATTGAAATTTTAAATTTTCGCCCCATTGTGGGGCGAAAATGATATTTTAAAATTTTTTTGGGCTTTTAGGTTCGATTTTTGGGCTCAGTCTGTTCCAATTATTGGGCGAAAATGAATTTTCGCCCAGATATGGGGCGAAATACTAAAATTTTCAATTTTTTTAATCGTTTCGTTAAGAATTCTTTCTAACCTGAGATTATGGGAAAAAATTAAAATTTTCAAATTTCGCCCCATAACTGGGCGAAAATGTCTGTTTTATAACTTAATTAATAGCTGATTTAACGCTAACAGGCCGAGCGAGATAAAAATGAGATAATGGTATTTTCGCCCCTGACCTGGGCGAAAATAATGATTTTCGCCCAGATTTGGGGCGAAATGTCCATTTTCCCAAATAATTTCAAAACTAGGCTATTCCGTGAATTAATTTTTTTTTTTTTTTTTTGTCCATTTCAAAAAAAAAGTCCAATAATCCGGATATTTTTTTCTTTTCACATGCTTTTGGTGTTATGCTGTTGTGGTTGATATTTATGAGGATGATAGTTATGTTGTTATTGTAGATGTGTTTTGTTATTGGTAGAAAATAAATAATAAATAGTAATAATTATTATAAATTATATCAATTAACAACACAAATAAAATATCAACAATGCAAAAAATAACACCAATAAATAATTCATTGATTGATTATTGAAAATTCATACAATTTATACTCAAAATAAAATTCATACAATTTATTTTCCACAAAAAACATTTCCATGGCAATAAATTTTCATACATCCACTTTTCCATGAGCTAATTTAAGCAAATATCCGAATCTTCTCCTTGCATTAATTCCTAAAAATCAAATAGTTTATATAAAAATCAAATAACTAGTGAGAACATTCCAATTTCTCAACTGTGCCAAGTCATTCCAATTTCTCAACCGTTGGATATGTTATCTAACTGCTCATCTTGTTGGTTAGAATATGATCAATAATGTAAATGAAACGTGTTCAAAAAATTGATCAATAATGGAACTGAAACATGAATATATGAGATAAATGGAATAACCTACTAGCTTCTATTAGAAACAAAATATAAGAAATAAAAAAGGAATAATACAGGAATGAAAGCCATCATTTTTTTTTTGGAACACTAGGCGATTGTCTACTGAAATTTCATTTCATTTAAGTGGAATCATTACATCATTTGATACAAATAAAATCTCATAACATGTTGGACGATGCTTTCGTCAAACTTTAGATGTAATTCTCCTAAAAAAAAGAAACCTAACAAAATAACCAGCATCCAATTATTTAACCACTCCTCGGCATCTTGTAGGGCGTGAGAGAGTACTTCGAAGGAGGAGTTGGTCGAGTCGTCTACCATTTCTTTCCTTCCAAGCATTCTAGATGGTAGCTCGTCATGTTGTCTCCCATTTCCGTCTTTCCTCTTTGGATTGAGCATTGTTCCTCGGAATGGCGAAATGGTCTATATTTTGTACGTTTGTTTGCAGGCAGTTGGTGACATGTTGGATTAGGAAATCTGTGAACGTACATTGTTGGAATAGATGTTGGGATGATTCAATGGGTTCATTGTGACATAGTAGACATGTTGTGGCTAGTGTCGGCCTCCATTTTTGTGTCCGATCTTTTGTGAGCACCTTTTTCTGCAGTGTTAGCCAACCAAAATTTTTAAATCGCATTGAAGCCCTAATCTTCCAAATTTGTGCGACTTTTGAGTTACGGATCCCGGATTCCGTGAAGAATCTATACCCTCTTCGGGCCGTGTAGGGGCCATGTTTGTTGCTGGTTTCCTAGACAAAAGTGTATGTTTGGTTTGATAATGGTATATTCGAGACATCTTTCTAATAAGGAGTTTAATGGTCTATCCAATAAGTCATTGATATTAGAAATCACTTGTTGTAGTGATGTCGTCTTGTTTTTTTGCCCTGGCATAGAATGCGGGGTATAGTTTAGTCATGGATGTGCACGTACACCATACCATGGGTCATGCCAGAAATTAATTGTTGCCCCATTTAATTTCTATGCTGGCAGACCGTCTATTATTGAACCACGGTTGTCGGGAGTGCAGTTGTTGGCAAAAAAATGAGTGTCTCGAACTATTGTAATGGAGTCTATCGGCGTTGTATGCCTTCCGGAAGGTCATCACCCATAAGGATTCTCTTGATTCCAAAAGTTTCAAGTTCCATTTGAGGAGTAGTGTCCTATTATGGATGTGCAAGTTTTTAACCCCTAATCCACCACTATGTTTCGTTGTGCAGACCGAATTCTAATTGGCTAAATTTTTTTTCAGGCTTGTATGTGTTTTGTCCGTGCCATAGAAAATTCCTCCTTGTTTTGTCTATTTTTTAAATAACCCATTTTGGGAGTAGGAAGCATTGCAGGAAGTAGTTGGTATTGCGGTTAGTGTTGCGTTTAGCAATGTTAGTTTGCCACCGAGTGATAAAAATTTTGCTGCCCATCCAGCCATTCTTTGGTGACATTTCGTAATAATTGGGCCAAACTCTTCTTTCGCTGGCTGCTTGAGCGATAGTGGAAGCTCAAGATATTTTATTGGGAAATCTTCTTTTGCACATTGTAAAATAGTTGTAATTTGTGGGTCGTAGGATGTTGGAATTTCGATCGTACAGAATGTGCTTTTGTTGTGAATGATCATCAATCCCGTTAGTTTGGCGAAATTTTCGACAATTTTCGTGATTGTGAAGATGTTTATTTGGCTCGCTTCAGGAACTATTACGGTATCATCAGCATATTGGATAGCTGTGGTAGGCATGTAGAGTGGCGTGGGTAATAATTCATTGGCAAAAGCCTTAATTTGTTGTAATGTAACTTATAATAAAATGTGTCATTATAAGTTGTCACCAATAAGTAATGATTGAAATATATTAACATTTTTATTTCTTTAATTTTTTAAACATGTTTGATATGTTATTATTTTCATGAAGTTATGAATGCAACTTGTAATAAAATGTGACATCCAAATCGTAAAAAGGAGGAGTGCAAAATCCATGCAATGCACGTGCATTCGCTTGTGTTATAATTAAATTATAATGTTGGCACTATGTCATACTCATAATATTAGTTATTTTTGGCTGTGTCAAAATACAACTTTTCTTCCCTTTTATAAGAGAAATTGAAAATCACGACGGGTTTGGGAACGACTCGTCGTGATGCGCCACTGATGCCTTTGCTTTCTTCTGGACATTTCCTTCTTCTCCAATGCGACGGGTCTGATATATCTTGTTTTTACGAATTTAAGAAATAGTTATATATACATATATTATTTTGTCCGAAAAAGATCATATTTATATACTATTATAATATATATATATATATATATATATTACATCCTAACACCGTTATATATACTGTTTTTTGTCTAAATTATATATCACTATATATATACTTGTTATATCATATTTATATACTTGAATTATATATCTCTGTTATATAGGAACGTATATATATATATATATATATATATATATATATATATATATATATATATATATATATATATATATATATATATATAACATACGTATGTTGCAACATACATTTTTTTTTAAATACCCGTAAAGTAGTTATAAAAAGTGAAAATTCAAATTTCAACCGTACGGATGTAATATATATATTATGAATATGTTGTGAATTAATTTTCACAGGAATCAGAATAATATATCATTGCCATCATGTATCATCAAACTATTATTCCGATATATATTTTGAATAGTGATGTATATTTTGATGATGTGATGTATACATGATGGCAATGATATATTCCATATTCAAAGCATATATATTCCATCCAAACGGTTGAAATTTGAATTTTTGATGATATACGTATATTTTTGTAACATATGTTTTGTGGAGGAAGTCGCCGGGTGGAGCTCCGTCGCATCGCTGTCGTGCTTTGACTGATGTGGCGCCTGCCAAGTCAGCCATCGCGCACAGGTCATCCTCAAAATTGTCGCACAATATCAGTATCCTAAAATTAAAAATTAAGAAATTATTATTATTGTTATTGTTGTTGTTGTTGTTATTTTGCTTAAATTATAATTTTTAAGAAGTTATTATTATTACTATTATTATTGCTGTTGTTATTTTGCTTCAATTGTTATTGTTACTATTACACAATAAAAATGCATTTCCTTATCACCATAACAAAATGACATTTTCTTAAGATATTGATGTCCTGTTGCTCATTTAATTACCGAGGACCATACATTCTTATACCCTCACATGATCACGTACTCTTAGAGCAATATAAATTTTTAGACTCATAAATACATTTTTATTTAATGGAAGTCAAGAATTATTTGGATATATTGAACATCTTCTGCACAAAAAAATGCAATTGATATTAGAGGCAGTTCTTACATTGGCATTAGACTGAGATCATGTAGACCGTTATTTTAGAGGATGTAACGGTTTAGGTGAACCAAGATTATATAGACCAAAGCAATAATCAATTTATGTTCACATTAGAAGACGCATTTTATGCATTTGTTCATTTCTATATGAACTGGGTTCAGTCCTTCAACCATGTACAGTACTCATTAGAATAGTATTGGTGTATGTGTGCCAATTCCAATTAAGATGAAAATTATTAATATTAAGTAACAGTTGTAAATTATTCATTGGATTTGGGATAGGCCATAGCCACATGTCAGTTTTCTATTGGTTAAAGGAAGAAAAAGTTCAAGAGCAATCCCTGTTTATATGTAGTATAGATGTACTGCCCTAATATGAACACATCAACTGCTGCTGCTCTCACCTTCTCCATTGTGCTTATGACCAAAAATAAACAAATAAATGATATATACACAAATAAATGCAAAAACAACAAGAATTTTTATTGATTAGAATGGTTCTACTGCATATGGTTGCAAAACTCTAAATTAGTCCCTAATTTGATTTTGTCCAAATGTTTTGACCAAGTCAGCGTACTATGTTGAGCCCGATAATGTCCAATTTTTTTAACCCCTTCGGGCCGATTTTACCCAATAAAGTATAATATTTTTTTGGAATTAGCGGATCGAATCCAAATATTTTTTCTCTTTTCACATGATTTTGGTATCATGTTGTTGTGGTTGATATTTATGGAGATGATAGTTTTGTTATTATTGTTATTGTGGATGTATTTTGTTATTCTGACTAATAGCCCACTAACAATTTTTGCAACATTGTTCTGAAGGAAAAGACTAGGCTTGTCAACGAATCAAATCGGGTGTGGGTTTGCCCAAACCGAAACCTGGCCCGAACCAGAACCAGAAATCATTACAATTTTTTTTCCTGACCCGAACCAGCTGTTAAACCCGAACCGATTTAATTCTTCAATTTTTCAATTTTGAAATAATCCCTAAAAAATTTTAATTATAAAATAATCCATAAGCAAATAACAATTAAAACATTTAAATTACAAAATAGTTCAAATTACATAACGTTCATAAAACATTCAAATTGTCCATAAACACAAAATTAATTATTGTAATTAAGGTTATATTTATAATTTTATTTTCGGGTTCAGATTACCCACGGATCGGATATAGCTAAACCCAAACCCGGGTTTGTTTTTAAATCCATAACCTGATCCGCGGGTTTCCTTATCGGGTAAATTCCGATCCGTTCAAGTCGGATATCCGTCGGGTTCGGGTTTTACCTGATCCATTGACAAGCCTAGAATAGACTAAAATATTATTCCACTGCTCTGTACTGGACATACTGGTAATGTGAATGACGGGCTGGCTGTGTACTCAAGCCTCAAGAACCCTATGGGTCCACACCAGCTAGTACATATTGGTAATGATTGTACCGGTACAAGTCTTCACTAGTATAGTATTGGTATCCAGTGTGGAACACTTTACTTTGTGAATATTTACAATTCGAACCTATGTAGAGGTAAGCATTGTTTGTGCGTTTGCATATTGCAATGATTTTAGAGAAACAAAGGTTTGTGTTATGTTTAGAGCTTGACCAGGCCTAACTCATATAGCTGACACGGTTTAGTAAGGTAGCCAATGGCGTTCAAGTTAAGTTGTTAATTTTTCATATGCAGCTAACCAAAGCATGCCTGATCCAACCAGGAATGAATCCATGGCAAAATATAAATCCTTGATAAAATTTTGGAAGGGCAAAGGTAACACTAGAATTTTGATAAATACATCCGAATTTTCATTGGTACAGTAGAGATTTTTATTGATGCAGTAGAGCTGACTCGTTGGTACCATGAAGAAATAGCACTAGCTCTATCAATCATGCAATTAAAAACAAAATTTAGCTATCCATTGTACAATTTTGTGTTCAGCCTTCCTCGATTTAACCTCAATTAACCTTGTTATCTCCAATAGTCGAATTGAACCCAAGTTAACAACTTAACCAAAGCCCTCAATTGTGCAATTCGGCTTAAAAAACCCCTCAGTGTCATTAGCCAACAAAATTAGACTCAATCAAAATTATGCAACACCAGATCTGCCTTTCACACTAGCCAAACATAATATAGTACAAGTATACCAGAAGAATCATATTATTAAACCTCATTTTCCTAAATCATATAATAAAAAAGAAGAATGATTAATATTTTGAAAAATAAACAAATTATATAATTAAATAAGAAAGAAACAAAACTCACGGTTGCCAGCTCATTTGTTTGCAAACCTAACCAAAGGCTTCACCATTTGATGTCGCAATGTTGATTATCAACTGAGAGCCCTTCAATGAAATTACAGCAATTTCCTACAATTTGAGACCATTCCAAGAGGCCGTAGCATAGCTGAAAAAGCTGCATCACTTACAATTTGAGACCGTTCCATGCTAATGGATCCACATATCTGACCTGTCATATTAGAAATGCAACTTCAGTAAATAAATATATTTCCACATTCATTGAATACAACCCTCCTTTATATATTATATATTTTTTTTTTGTATCAATACTCCTATACTTATCAAAACCTCCACATTTATCGAATAAACTTAACAAATTAACCAAATGAAGCACAAGTTATCACACAATAGCGATACGTAAAACAACTTACAAGTGCTAGAAGGACAGGATTGGCCACCACAAGAATGCGAAGCATTAAGCTAAGATTCCTTTGCACATATCTACTTTCTCTCATAAAGCTGCTTATTCTTTCAGTTGGATCTCGCGAGACTCCACTTTTTCCCGATTTACTATATTTTAAAGATAGGACTTGGGCGAATCATGAGGAGGCCGTCATTATAATGTAAATGCAAACATTTAAGAGATTATTGTCTTTTAAGCCAGTTTTCATGTCTCTTTCTACACCGCACGTATGCAAGATAAATATTATATGAATAAATTGTTTAATTTAATTAAAGAATGAAGGTGAAAGGAAAAAAGAATTCACCTTTCGTGCCATGCGATAATTGCAAGAGGAAATCCGTAGGTATGCATAATTGCCGATCATTCAGAACCAGGTAATATGCTTAAATAAATACGCTCCTAACCTGTAATTACAGTACAACTTTACTTAAATTGAACTTTGATTTATGCAAAATTATGATTATTCTATAAATAAGAGTAATTTCTAATTCAATTACGAGAGAAGTAAACCACCGACACACGACCACTAAACCAATTACACCAAACGACACCTGAATTAATTAAAATACGAGAAATTAGAAAATCAATTTCAAACTAAAAAGAGGAAATTTCAGAAAGGATTAAAACGTAAAATTGACAAAAATTGGCTCACTTCAGCGAGAGAAAACACAAGTGGCTGTTATTCGTTCGTTTAGAACGGGATGAGTTGTGACCTCTCTCTGTTTCCGTAAACTGGAAACGCCCATTTATGTAAAGGAAACTTAAGTTCTGGTTATGAAAAACAAGGCGTTTGATTCCTTATTTTAGAAGTAAGATTTCAATCTGAACTTTTGTAACCTTTAAATATGTGGGCCTAATTGGTAATTGGGCCAGGATGTTTGTGCTTTTTAAACAAATATTCAGAGGCAAATTAGGTGCTAATAATGGGCAACAAAATTAACTAAAAATTCATATTTCGTTTCATACAAAGCAAGAGAAGCAGAAATTAACAAATAAAACAGAGAAATCCAATTAATCAATTTATTCACCAATCCAATTAATCAATTTATTAATCAGAATATAATTAAACAAAAAAGCTAATCACTAATCAGTCTTAAAAACACAGCAAAAAACCTACACAACTGCCTACAAACAACTCAATTTCCTCTTCAAACTTAATCTCCTCTGAGTCCTCTCTCCTCTTTCTTCTTCCTCTTCTTCCTCTTGTTCATCTTCTTCTTCTTCTTCGGAAATCGTCTGAAGCACCTCCGTCTCAATGGTGAGGAAGGCTTCTAGCTGAGGCTGTGGAATTGGGGGGTTCAAATAAAGAACCCCGCCATTCAGGAAGGTTACCACACGCTCATCATCTGATCCCTCTAGCTCATAATTGAATGGTGGTTCTTCAAACAATCCCCTTTCTCGTAATCGGCAGCATGTCGAGCCTCTTGTGGAGGTTCAGCCGAATCGATTCCCTGTCCCGGTTCAGTCAACTCGGTCTCTGGAACATTGGCCAAATCATCAAGTTCTCTAATGGCCTGAAGGAGAAGGAGCCCTACAATGATAACTGGGACGGAAAAAGCCATGAAGGCAATGAATAAAAAGAAAGAAACATAGACTGTGAAGAAAAATGCCATTGCTGTTTGGTGTTAATTCGAGCTTGAACTTTTGTTTTGTTGTGATTTGATTCCATGGAATGCATGGCTTATATAGGGAGGAACAGTAGAGTAGACATTTTCTCTAAAATTAGGACGCAGAGATATATCTTCATTGGCTTAAAATAGGATGAAGTGCAATCAGAAATCATTCGAAGTTCTTGGAGAAGGAGGACTGAAATGGATATCATATTACTCTCCACAATGCACACATGTTGTTATTATTTCATTGTTTTGGTATATATTAATTCTCATATTAATGTTTGATTTTCAAAAAAATAAATAAATAAAAGAGTAGATAAATATACAGAATTTATAAACATTAAATAATATATATTGTATATAACTATAGAATTCAAAACAATAGATATAATTCATATTAGAAGTAGTATCTAGATATGGGTGTAAATATCAATTATCAAACCCCTTGCCAATTGGTCTAGTTCTCTAAAAATGGATGAACGTGTAATAAACCTAAAAAACCCTCCAAATAGAAGTCACTATGAAAAAAATAGAAGTAATAACAATTATTATTATTATTATTATTATTATTATTATTATTATTATTATTATTATTATTATTATTATTATTATTATTATTATTATTATTATTATTATTATTATTATTATTCTTCTTCTTCTTCTTCTTCTTATTATTATTATTATTATTATTATTATTATTATTATTATTATTATTATTATTATTATTATTATTATTATTATTATTATTATTATTATTATAACTTAATTTGGCATGATGGCATTTAAACCTGTCATTAGGTTGATTTTTCATCTTGTACATGCAGTACAATACACCATCTTTCAAGTCCAAGAAAAATAAATACCAAGCTATACCGACATTCACAAGAGATTCCATTATGACTTCTAAATCAGTCCCAAATTTTAGAATTCAGATTTCAACTCAATCGAACTACTCTAAGATTCATTCAAGATCTAACATATGATTCTTAATCCAATATTAGATTTATAACTAAAATAATAATACATATTATATACTGTCAAAATATGCTTAATAAAAAGCGACATTAAGATATTAGAGCATTAGTATAGAATAACACATGGCTCTAAGCTGCATGCCAAACATTAAAAAGATAAATACTGGGGCCCAATTACAGTCACCAAATTAGTTTCAAGATGGCCACCAAATCCGAAAAGAGATGAGCAATGTTTTCATTTTCCTTTTTTTATTTATTTTGGAAACGCGTTACAAGTTAGAATTATTGGGAAAGATAAATAAAAAAGTATGACGGGTTACAACTCACGTACGAATGAAATTGTGTGATAAGCACAACGATATGTTTATATATCAAGTAGTGTTTTATATACAAGGAATTTATATAACAATATCACAACCATATTGAAATAGATTTATTGCGCTAATACTTTATTGGGCGCATCTTTCATGCCCACCAAAAATTGTAAGACAATCAATTTTTTTTCAAATGGATTCAATCTTATCCCTCCAATCCAATCATACAAGGGCAGTTTAGTCCAAGAAAGTATAGCCAGTCATCCTATTTCTTTCCTTGCATTTTCCTCTCCCCTTTCCTTCCTATACTGCCCCCTTCATACTTTAATTGTAAACATCAGAGTTGTAAAATTAGAACGCATTTACTTTCCTTATTTTTAAGATATCTCATCCAATAAGATTTGTGAGTATATTCTATATATATTGTGTCAATCTAACAAATTGCTTTCCTCTTACATTTTTCTTAAAAGTAGTATGTTTTCAAAATTCAAATCTAACAAATTGCTTTCCTCTTACATTTTTCTTAAAAGTAGTATGTTTTCAAAATTCAAATCTAACATATCTTCAAGATATTATTTCTCATGTTTTAAATGAAAGGTAAATTTTATGCACATTTAAAAAAATGAGAATATATGATGCATAATTGATATTATATACTATAATATGGTATAATATGATATAATATGATATGATATAATATAGTATAATATAATATAAAATTATAATATAATATGATATAATATAATATAGTATAATATAATATGATATGCTATTATATGATATGGTATGATTTAATATAATATAGTATTATATTAATAAATATTATATAGTATAATGCACTATAATATAACATAATATAATACAACATAATATATTAAATTATAATATAGTATACACCAAAAATCCATAGTATAATATAGTATAATGTAAGATAATATAATATGATATAATTTAGTATAGTGTAGTATAATAAAGTATAATGTAATATAATATAGTATGATATTATAAAGTATAATTTAATATAATATAATATAGTATAAAATAATATAATATAGTATGATATAATATATATAGTATATTATGATATAATATAATATAATATAGTATGAAAAAATATAATATAATGTCATATAATATAGTATGGATATAATATAGTATAATGTAATATAGTATAGTATGATATAATGTAGTGTAATGTAAATAATATAGTGTAATATACTAATATTATATAATGTAATATAATATAGTATAATATAATATATTAAAGTATAGTATGACATAATATAGTATAATGTAGTATAATATAATGTAGTACAATATAATATACTACAATATAATATAATAAAGTATGATGTAATATAATATAATATAATATAATATAATATAATATAATATAATATAATATAATATAATATAATATAATATAATATAATATAATATAATATAATATAATTTAATATAATATAATATAATATAATATAATATAATATAATATAATATAATATAATATAATATAGTATAGTATGATATAATCTAATGTACGATAGTAACATGTATAGTATGGTGCAATATAATATATGTGTACTATAATATAATATAGTATGATGTAATATAATATAATGAAATATAGTATAGTATGATATAATATAGTATAATGTAATATAATAAAATATAGTATGACATAATGTAGTATAATGTAATATAATATAGCATGATGTAGTATAGTATAGTGCAATATAGTATCATGTAGTACAATATAATATAGCATAATGCAGTATAATATAATAGAGTATAACGTAATATAATATAGTATAATACAATAAAGTATAATATAGTATATGCAATATAGTATAGTATAATATAGTATATGCAATATAGTATAGTATAATATAGTATAATGTATTATAATATAATATGATAAAATATACTATAATATAATATAAAACCATATAATTTAATACATAATATATAATATAATATTATACCATATAATATTATATAATATAATATAATATTATGTCATACTATATTAATTATTGACATGCTTAAAAAAAAAAAAAATTCATACCAAATATTTTATTTGTTGCTATAGATGAATATAATTTTCTAAAATAACAATCAATTATGTAAATAGTAAAATAAAAAACAAATCTATTCCAAATATTTTAATGGATATAAAAATAGTTAATCCTTTTGACCTTTTAATTTTCATTTGATTATGCCCCCTCCACACAACTTCATTATATTGTGCCACAAAAGTGTGGCAAATGATTCTACACAACTCACAAAAGAAAAACTAAGTTGACTCACAACAAGGCTAATATTAAAATCTCATCCAACTCAACTAAACATTAATTAACGGACTACATTATAATTTATAAGTGCTTATAAAACATAACAAACCATGCCGAAATCAAATTCATTATTAACATCTTCTACCACCAACAATCCAACCTCCTAATAAACCCAAAAAACCAAAAAAATAAAAATAAAAATAAATAAAATAAAACAAGCTCTCATCTACCCATAACTTCTCCTTCTAACATGAATCTCTCCTCCAACCAATGAACCGGCCGTACCACTTTCCGTACCAGTACCTGTTTCCGTACCACTTTCCTTATCTCTAGATGAGCTGGCACCATACCGGTACCGTGACCGGTACGGTTCAAGTCTAACAGTCTTTGGAAGCAGAGTTTCTGTAATTAAAAAAAAAGAAATTATTCCCTGCAAAATAAAACTTCTCATTTTTCATTTCTTACAAGTAGAGGCTTCAAATTATTTTTCAGGTGCGGTGATTCTGTTACTATAGCTTTATTTTTTTATTTTATTAAATTGGAATTTGAGAAAAAGAAGAAGCACGCACTGTACCTAAATTGTGAAAAGAAAAGTCCACTTCTTATTGAAATTCAACTAATTGTACAGTGAATATAGAAAATGTATTAATTTAACTTATCATTCAGAAAATAGTTTCAAACTCCAATTCATCCAAATAACCTAATTCACGCCAAATTCATTCACATAACCACAAATTCAAACCAAATTGGGACTTAATCAGACCAAGCAACCCTTAAATTACCCATTGCAGCAAAATTCAGTCCCTAACCGGACAAACTAAGCACTTATTTGTAGAAGTTCGATCCAAAAAATCTAAGATTTCAAGAAATTCAGAAGTAATGAGACGAATAAGATTTGATAATCCCTACTTAAGCTCTATTATGAGCTGATTTGACAAAATAACAATGATTCGGTGTTGATTCAGTGTTGAATCAGCCCAAATTAAACCCAAAAACAGAATCCCTAACTTGTACTCACCATCTGAAGTTCTCGCAGCCCAAATTAATCCATGAGATGGGGCCTAGCTCTTGTAGCCCTGAAGTTCGCCGTCTCATCGGACCCCACCGGCTCGCTGGACTCCAACCCTTGCGCCTGGACGGAGTCTCATGCCAATCCGGCCAAATTTCGTCTCTCTCCCTCACAAACTGCTCTCTCTCTCTCTCTCTCTCTCACCGGTTATCTCCCTTCTGCCCAAATTAATCCATGAGATGGCTTTCTTTATTGTTACTATCTGGTTATACAAATTATTTAGAAAACATAAAATAATTATAATTTTTTTATTGTTGGAATGCAAACTATTTTCTTAATGAAATTTAATTGGATAATAATTAAATTAATTATAATTAGTTCATAACTTTCGATTAATATAATATCTTAGTAGATGATTTTTTATTTTAATCATAATAATTAAATTAACTATAATTTTATGTTGTTTTGTATTAGTAAATTCTTTTTCATAAATGGTCAACATTTATCTCATTTTGTGAGAACATTATTCTATGTATTGATATATTATTTTATATTACGTAGCCAAAAAGTATAATAGGCATAAAACATTATAATATTGATCATAATATTTAGGGAAATTCTTCAAAAATTCTCTAACTTTTTTGCTATTTATCAAAAGGCGAAAACTAGTATGCAGAAGACTGTTTTGGAACTGAAGGAGGAGTTAGCAGCCTCAGCCGATCACTCTGATGAAAGCGATTCCCTTCCAAAATACGTACAAAAAGAGTCCAAAAAAAGACAACGATAATGGGCTGCGACAAAAAGAAAGGCAAATAGTGAATCCTTTCCGAGACGGCGTTCACTTTATTTTTCTCTTAGTTTCTGGCTTTTTCCTCTTGACTTTCCTCTTCGGATAGCTTTCTCTACCTGGCATGTCTGCCTCTTTGACTTGCATGTCTTCGCTCATATAGTTCACTGAGAATTGGCCACATGATGATCATTTTGTCGGAGAGTATACCTTCTTCTCAGACGTTGTATCCTATTCATTCATCTTTGAGAAGGAAGATCCGAAATCGTTTGCTAGATTCAAGGGCAATTGCCCACTGGGACTACTCCTGAAACTTGCTGCAACGGAACTCCAAATCGATAGAAGGCCGGCCACTCCCATCTCTTTCTTTTTCATTGCTTCTTTCTAACTGAAATGCTACAAGGTCGCCTGTATCCCACAAGCCAAAAAATGTATCATGGCCTGGATCTTGGAGCTGGTTCAGACAGCCGTCTTGACACTGAATTCAGGAATGGTGAGAATGACTGCCCTACTAACAGATAAAGGGAGGCGTCAAAGTAGAAGGGGAATGGGTCTCGTCGAATGAGAGGTGACACACCCGTATGAGGAAGAAAGGCTAGACAATGAGATATGAAGGAAGGGAGTCCACTAAGAAAAGCGGAATAGCAGAATCGGAGAGAAAGAAGGAAAGGTGGGCTGCTTGGCTAGTCTTCTAGTCGGAAAGGCGTACCTTGATAGGCAGTTCGATACGATAGATATTCTCGTGCTTAATCACCTTAGTGACTTCTTTCTTCGAAACTCTTTAGACTTTACTGCTTTCCCTATCCTCGCGTGGAAACTCATACTACTGTTAGCTTGCTTCTTTCTGGTCAATAAGGCCTTTTCTTCAGTAGATAGGTCAAGTCAATGTCAGTGTTCCAGGTAAAGAAAAGAAAGACATTCCCCCCCCCCCCCTCCTTTCTCGACACATCATCTAACCCGGTTCAGTATCAAACATAAATATAGGGAATAGGCTTTGTTCATTCAGTCATAGGGATATTCATAAAGCGTGGACCGGTCCAGATCAATCTAATTGCAGCTAGCTTGAAATCCAATTAGCGAATCTACTACAGTGAAAAGAAAGCCAGCCTTCCCTCCTGAATCATTATCCAAGCAAGCCAAGGGCACATTGAATAAATGCGCAGTGAAAGTCAAAAGGAGCAAACCTCATTTTCTTTATCTGGAAAGAATACATGATTGTGCGTACGGGAATAGCAACTTAAAGAAAGAAGTCAAGCAGTTATGAAGAGTAGGCAACGTAAGTAGCATCACACAAAATATTTTCTTCATCGAACCTCCTCAAAAAGACTCTGACTTTGAATGAAAAGCAAGAAAGAAGTCTGATATGGCAACTAACTCGATGTGGCTCCGGTTCAGTACTGCCTCTCGCTTCAAATCTCTTCCAGCCGAGTTGCACTAACAGGCTGACGTTCAATCAAATTGGAGTGACTACATGCGAATTTGCTTCTTCCTTTCCTTCTGCTCGGCCTTCGGAAGGGGCTGTAGTAACCAGGAGGTCGCTGTCTATCCGCTTTGACCTGTTTACATACCAGACACTTCGCCACGTATCGGGCAATCACTGAGGATAAAGAAAGGTCCCGGGTGGTACGCATGTATCGAAATGATATCACCGTGAAGCTGTACTCCCTTGTCAAGATCATGACAGGTTTGTTTGCTATGTGCTGTATCGTGTCCTCGATTCTTTGACCAATTCGGGTGCGAGTGTATTGATGAGTTGGATTGGGTTTGGATGGAATACTTGACCTGTCTCTCCTAGGGTGGAATTGGTATCCCGGGCGCGGGCTTATACCAAACCAATTTCGTTTCTTCATTCAGTAAGATTCAGCAAAGTGAAAGAAAGACCAAATCTGTCTTATTAGCATAGCAAACTCGACAAGCTTGATTCCTTTCGTCACTCTTTTTGATGCAAAGAAGGTGGTGGGCGGCAACATCTATGATATGAAAGCAAGCAAGCAACGGCACTTTGTTGCCCTTTCGTCTTGAATTCCATTTCGGAATAGGTCGAGATAGGAAGAGATCCTGATCTGTCAGAAGTCATTATGGAGTTCATGCGGTCATTGCGGCAAAGTCTATTGGAAGACAAATTTCTATCATTTTTCTATGCCCGGCCCAATCTCTCCCCCTCCTATCTTTGCCGTTTTGGCTTTTTCCAACATTTTGGAGAGAAGTTGATCTTTCTCGCCTAGCTACCGGACCAGAGTACTTTTTGCTGACTAGCAAGACTTCTCAAAGGCTCTAACATCCTTCAAGTCTGCATCCCCGGTGAGTGGGAAAGCGCCAGGAAGCTGAATACTTGGTCTTTGATCTCCTGCTAGAAAAAGTCGAAAATGACGGAATTCAAAGGCAAACTAGGTTGGATGCTGCCTTTCCTACCTAGCCACAGCTTTTTTTCTAGTGGGTCTGAATCTCTCTCCATGGTATGTATAAATCACTTTGTTAATTGGCTATAGATTTGGAGGATCTTTATTGAATTGGATATTCAACTAGCACACACTTGAAAACTAGCTTGATCTTTGATTGGAAGGTATGGATTTCTATCTATATAGAAGTTTCTATATTGAATAGGACCTGAGAAAGACTGAAAAAACTACTCGACGGTTCGACTTTGCCTTTCGACCTTCAACCTGTATAAATGCTCCATCATTTATGTAGTCATCTGGAGTGGGACCTTGCAATTCAAAGGAGTTACCGTCAGTAGGGAGCGCTTGTTCCCCTAGTCAATTCAAGAAATGATGGTCAAAACAAAACCTATTTCGTTTTTTCCACTCCCCCCGCCACTGTCGGTTAGAGCCTGTCAACGGACAATGAACATACATCAGTCTCAACTGTTGGGTTTCTACCGTTCATAACGCAGCGGAAAATACAAAACGAAACAAAATCGAATTCGAAACCCAAAAGAAGGATCCGTGAATTACAATTAAATCAAAGAAAAGTTCATAACTTTTTACCTTCGGATTACACTTAATCCTTGATGATCAAAAGCGAATTTGGTTGACGCTTTTCTTTGCCCGATTCCAAACCGGTTTCCAAACCGATCCTTTGTATGTTTCGCCTAACCGGTCTAACAAACCGATCTCCAAACGAACGGATTCTCCAAGCAAACCGATTCTCCAAACAAAACCACGGTTTCAACTCGAATCACAAAGACGCCGCACTTCGCTTCGTCCTCTACCGGTATCCACACGAACAACCCCTTTGAACGGATAAAGAACGATATATGCTAGTATCCGTTCTTCATTTCTCTCACAGAAATAACAAGAGAATAATTTTCGGATTTTTCTCTCCTTTTTTTCTCACAAAAGGATGGACGAAAATATTATAATCCTTAATCTGATTTTGGGGTGTCTCTTGTGCCTATATAGCCCATAAGTTTCATATCATATGTGCATGGTAACTATGTAACCATATATGCAACACACCTTATCATATAAGATGTAGGATTGGATGTGTCACTTGACTATGTAGCTCTCCATACAACTTATCACATAAGTTATGATTTTTCTGTGTATGTTTCAATAGTTGTTTTTTGTGTGTGACCATGTAGGTTTACTTAATGTTGGCAATAATCACAACGGATTATAAATCATGAGCGGCCTCTAGCAAGACATCATGATTATCCAAATTAAGCAAATATAGATGATTCGATCAAACCTAATTTATGTCATGCATTGTATCCTTTTGTTACACGATATCTATATCGTCCATAAGGCATGGTATGTGTCAACCTTATGTTGGTCGATAAATATTTCTTGACACCGAATTTGATTGAACATGAAAGGACATTAATAACTCTTTATTAATTCACTTGAGCACGGCCGTGCATTTCTTCAATCAAATCATCAAGAGGCCTAAAGATATCTCTCTCAATTTATGAGAGGAACAAATCCTATCTTAATTAAACTCTTTCCTCCGCATAATTCATTATATACCTAATTATAATCTTTATGACCGCCCGGTTAAAGACGATGTTAGATTATATTAAAGTATAAAATTTCTCATGTAGGAAGCGAGATAATCTCAAGTCTAAGGATTACGAGATACATTCTTTACCGAGAATAACTAATGACACGAACCATGTAGTATTCTCAAGGTGGGTCAATCCAAGTATATGGTCTCTAACATATACTTACGTTAATGACTTAATAACTCTTATTCATGATCAGTAAAACGTGACCATCAGTCAACTAACATACTGATGTATATTTATAGCTTGTCATAAAGTATGTTTGTCTCACAAACATCCTATGAATGATCAGGGATAGTTTAGAATATCATTCATAATACTTTATAGTTTTACTATCAAAGTCACATACTTTGATGATATAAAGCTGAATATCATATTCAAGGTTCATTTTAGTAATAAGAATAAAATAACCAATACGCATTTATTATATAAAATATCTCTAAATAAAAACAATGTTTGTTTAACACAATCCATACATCTAGGTCTCAAATACATTGGCCTAGGGCATACTACTAACATCAACTAGATAGTCCTGACTCCACCATCCAAGTTGAAGGAAAGGTCGGCTTCTTTCGGATTTTCTAGCTAACTAAGTTGCTCGTCGAGACTTTGAAACTGCTACTTTGACTCCTAGCACGAACCAACTACCATTGGCTATGCGAAATCCGTGGTGTCTTGTTTGTGATAGGAGCTTTGCTTTGGAAATCCAAGATTTTTTGGTCTTTCCCTTCTGCCAGCGACGCACTTTCCCAATCCCCAGAATGAAATCCCAATGCATTGAGTCGTAGGCTTTCTTCAAATCCATTTTGATGGAAGACCGAGGCTACCTACGAGTGAGAGTGAGTAGAAGGACCCCCTAACTTTTCAATTTTCTTCAAAAACTCCCTATAAAGTGAATTCAATTTTTTTTCCGCCCCTATAGTGTTAATCTCAACTTTTTCATCCAATTTTAATTTATAAAAGACTAAAATAATCCTCATATATTTATTTTCATATTTTATTATATTCAATAAAATAATAAATAAATATATCATTTTTGAATATAATATTTTACGATGTTAATTTTACGATATTTTATGTTATTAATTTATGATATGTTAGTTTTTATTTTATGGTGTTATATTACAATTTTTTTATTATCCTATATTTAAATAATAATTTTATATTGCGTAAACTATTATTTTCGTCACTATTATTTGTTATGATTTTGTATATTCTAGTCATTAATTTAATTTTAGTGTAAAATATAAATTTATTTTTTATTTATTTAATTCAATAAAATATGACATGAAAACAAATATATGAGGGGTATTTTAGTCTTTTATAAATCAAAATTGGATGGAAAAGTTTAATTTAACACCATAGGGGGCTAAAAAAAATTGAATTCACTTTATAGGGGGTTTTTGAAAAATATTGAAAAATTAGGGGTTTTTTTTGATAAATAGCAGAAAAGTTAAAGGGTTTTTGAAGAATTTCCCTAATATTTAGCAAACATATTATAACATTAATAATCTAGTATTAACCAGAAAAATATCATCATTAGTGATATGATGTTCAATAGATATAAATAAATAATTCTTTCTAACATAAATTGGTTGACGTTTGGTTCACATTTACCTAATTTTGTACGAACATTATTCTGTGTATTGATATATTATTTTATATTACGCAACAAAAAAGTATAACAAATTAAAACAATACAATATTGGTCATAATATTTAACTAATATATTGAAACATTAATCATCTAGCATCTAGTATTAACCACAAAAATAAAAATATCATAATTGATGATATGATGGTCAATAGATATAAAAAATTCTTTGTAACATAAATTGGTTGGTTAGTGGGTTAAGGCGGAGCTCTTTTAACATTTCTTTGACATGCTAATTGTTGGATTTTTCTCATTGATTGAATATGACCCGCACCATATTGATCTTCATATGATGGTTACAAAAAATCAAGCAAATACACCCATGTCAATAAAAGTTTCAGATCGTAAGCTTTATATATCAGAAAGAATTAGATTATTGTTCTTTGTATAGTGCAATGCCATATTTTATGTACTTAGGCTTATCTAAGTGATTAAACAAAAAGAAAAGTCAAAAAGGAAGGAAATAGAAAATGCCGAGATTTAAAACCGAAATGAATCTACCAACTAAATAAAAGTTCATTTTGACATAATACTGCATGTACTTGTGATAGTAATCATTAGAGGTGGTAAATGGGCGGGTTGGGTGTGGTTCGGGTCGTTTGGGTTTCGGGTTATTTGGATTTCAGGTCTTGGGTCGTTTGGATTTCGGGTTGTTCGGTTCTCTGGTCGTTCAGGTCTCGGGCCGTTTGTGTCTCGGGTTATTCAGGTCTCGGGTTTTTCGGGTCTCAGGTCGGGTGGGTTACGGGTCAATCGGGTTATGGGTCATTCAGGTTTAAGTTTCGGGTAATTCGAGTCTGAGTTTCAGGAAATTCGGGTTTGTGCTCGGGTTTCGGATCATTCGCGTCTCGGGCATTTCGGATTTCGGGTCGTTTGGTCTCGGGTCATTCGGGTTTCGGGTCATCTAAGTTCGGGTTGGGTCGGATTTTAGATCATTGACTTGTCAATATTTCCGGGTCGGGTCGGGATCGGGTTCGGGTTCGGGTTGGGATCTTGCCACCTCTACTAACTGTAAAGCTGCTGTAAACCGGTGCTCATAATTTGTTGCAGGAATCGGGTTGGTATTGATGAGATGCTAACAGAGATAAGAGCTGGCCTCCGAAAATGCATGGATCTTGAAAAATTACCCGGACAAGGTAGATGAAGATATTTGCAATAGTCTGTGTATTTATATTTAGGTCAATAACTGCATCATCTTTGTGCTTGCTTTTGATACATTGAAGAAATTTTGTTTCATCTTTATTTTTAGGTTCTGATCATCTTTGTCTTGGATTCTGATGTGCTCACGTAGGTTTAACCGCCTGATAAATACAGTGGTCCTATTGGTAAGCCATTTTTCTGAGTTCCTGAACAATTCTGAACCACTTAAAAGAATAAATTCAAGCAATAGATATCTCATTATTTATACAGATGAAACAATCATAGAAATTACATACATTATATGCTACAGGATATGTATTTATATTTAGGAAAAAGAGTACTTTAAATTTCAAGTCCTGTTATATTTTGAATTTTTTTGAATAGTAGCACTATTTTGAAGAAAAATTAATCAGATAGCATGATTTTCAAAATATTTGGGTAGGTAGCACTTCCGCCAGACCTTGGCGGAACTGAAGTAGTTCCGCCAGAGGGTCTGGCGGAACTAAGGATTTTTTTTTTTTTGCTAATCTCGGTCATTTGGCAGCCTTAAACAGTCTTAATTAATGAAAAAGGCTAGTTCCGCCACTGGGTATGGCGGAAGTAGGTAAAATTTAAATTTAGACTGTGAAATTGATCCAAAAATGATGAAAATATAGGTTCCGCCAGACGCACTGGCGGAACTAGACCATTTTCCCAACTTACAATCTGACCCAAAAAGTCCAAAAAAATGCGTTTAGTAACGGTTTTTAATAAAAAACCGTTACTAAATAGTAATACTGTATCGGTTTTTACCAAAAAAAATTTCCATTTAGTAACGGTTTTTATAAGATAACCGTTACTAAATCTGACACTTAGTAACGGTTCTTTCCTAAAAACCGTTACTAAATTGCAGTTAGTAACGGTTCTTCGAAAAAAACCGTTACTAAACGGGAAAAATTTTTTTGCTTCCGTCTGACCCACTTAGTAACGGTTCTTCGCTAAAAACCGTTACTAAATAAGCATTTAGTAACGGTTCTTCCATAAACACCGTTACTAAACGGATAAAAAATTTTAGCTACTTTTTAGCTAGTTCCGCCAGACCCTCTGGCGGAACTAGCTATTTTCTAGCTAGTTCTGGCAGAGCCATTGGCGGAACAAGCTTGCTCCGCCAGTAGGTTTGGTGGAACTAGACCATTTTCCCAACTTACAATTTGACCCAAAAATTCCAAAAAAATGGTCTAGTTCCGCCAGACACTCTGGCGGAACTAGCTAGAAAATAGCTAGTTCCGCCAGAGCCATGGGCGGAACTAACTAGTTCCGCCAGTAGGTCTGGCGGAACTAGACCATTTTCCCAACTTACGTTCTGACCCAAAAAGTCCAAAAAAATGGTCTAGTTCCGCCAGGCCCTCTGGCGGAACTAGCTAGAAAATAGCTAGTTCCGCCAGAGCCATTGGCGGAACTAGGTGGTTCCGCCAGTAGGTCTGGCGGAACTAGACCATTTTCCCAACTTACGTTCTGACCCAAAAAGTCCAAAAAAATGGTCTAGTTCCGCCAGACCCTCTGGCGGAACTAGCTAGAAAATAGCTAGTTCCGCCAGAGCCATTGGCGGAACTAGGTAGTTCCGCCAGTAGGTCTGGCGGAACTAGGTAGTTCCGCCAGTAGGTCTGGCGGAACTAGACCATTTTCCCAACTTACGTTCTGACCCAAAAAGTCCAAAAAAATGGTCTAGTTCCGCCAGACCCTCTGGCGGAACTAGCTAGAAAATAGCTAGTTCCGCCAGAGCCATTGGCGGAACTAGCTAGTTCCGCCAGAGGGTCTGGCGGAACTAGACCATTTTCCCAACTTACAATCTGACCCAAAAAGTCCAAAAAAATGGTCTAGTTCCGCCAGACCCTCTGGCGGAACTAGCTAGAAAATAGCTAGTTCCGCCAGAGGCATTGGCGGAACTAGCTAGTTCCGCCAGTAGAACTGGCGGAACTAAACCATTTTCCCAACTTACGTTCTGACCCAAAAAGTCCAAAAAAAATGGTCTAGTTCCGCCAGACGCCCTGCCGGAACTAGCTATTTTCTAGCTAGTTCCGCCAGAGCCATTGGCGGAACTATCTAGTTCCGCCAGCAGGTCTGGCGGAACTAGACCATTTTCCCAACTTACAATCTGACCAAAAAATGATCTAGTTCCGCCAGACCCTCTGGCGGAAATAGACGATTTTCCCAACTTACAATCTGACCCAAAAAAATTTCAAAATTTAGCGTTTAGTAACGGTTTTTAATAAAAAACCGTTACTAAATAGTAATACTGTATCGGTTTTTACCAAATTTTTTTTTCCATTTAGTAACGATTTTTATAAGATAACCGTTACTAAATCTGACACTTAGTAACGGTTCTTTCCGAAAACCTGTTACTAAATAAGAAGTTAGTAACGGTTCTTCGATAAAAACCGTTACTAAACGGGAAATTTTTTTTTGCTTCCGTCTGACCCACTTAGTAACGGTTCTTCGCTAAAAACCGTTACTAAATACGCATTTAGTAACGGTTCTTCCATAAAAACCGTTACTAAACGGATAAATAATTTTAGCTACCTTTTAGCTAGTTCTGCCAGACGCTCTGGCGGAACTTGTATCAACAGGTCTGACCCCAAAAAATTGAGAAATAGCCTAGTTCCGCCAAGAGCCTTTGGCGGAACTAGTTCAATCATTGGAGCCTGTTATAAAAGGAAAATCTTTCTCTCTCTCCCCCAATCTAACCTAAAATCCGCCCCCAAAAAATAAAACTACTATTCAGGCGATTTTGAAGTGTATTTGAGGTGATTTTGACCCAAATAAATAAAGAAAATAGAAGAAAAGAAAGACGAAAATTAGGTATTGTATTATAGATTGTTTTTTCATTAAATAATTAATTGATTTTATTATATATTTGTTGTTAATTTGTTGAAATATTATTGCAATTAGTAAGAAGAAAATGGCACAAAACTCTCAAATTCTTGTATATTATGATGGTCTTATTGTAAATCTACCAAACGGATGCAATTACGACCCGGAGGAACCGGCTTATATTCCAGAAAGTACAACCACAAATAGGGATTATGACCAACTGTGTAACGAAATTTATGAGAATCTCGGTTGGTCGTATAATGATATTCTTTTAATCCGAGGTCGGTTTCCTTCCCTTAAGAAAGGAATTTGGCATTATAGGTTAGTGAAAATTATGAATAATACACAATTGATTAATTTTGCGGAGCGCGTCATAAGGATTGGGATGGAGGCATTAAAAATATATGTTGATCGCGTCCAAAATAAAGAATATCAGATAGGAACTAGTAGTAGATCAAATGTAATTCCAAATGCAGATGAAAATGAGATATTAGAACCCGTTGAAAATGAAATAAATATTGAAAATGCGAATGAGGACCCGTTTGCGACCTTTGATATGGCACGTGTGAGCAATAATGTACTTCCCGAAATAGATGACGATGAAAATGAATTAGATGAGGAACCCGAAATGGAGTTAGAGGACGAGGAAGAAATTTATGGAGATGGCGATGAAGAAATGGAGAGAGTGAACCATCAGACAGGATTTAGATATACGGAAGAGGGTGAGATAGTTAGTGTAGGTACTTTCGGTGATGCGCCGGCTGCTGAATTCGAAGATAGTTTAATGTGGGAATATGCGAGAAATGATGTCTTATCTGGCATGAATGTGAATGAAAATGATGATGAAATATTGTATAAGGGACGTACATTTGAAACGAAATCAGAACTACAATCGGCTGTAAGAGCATACAGTGTGAAGCATCACCGAGAAATAGAAGTAGACCACTCGAATAAAACGAGATATATTGTGATATGCAAGCTTAATGATGAAGGCACTAGAGGATGTAGTTGGAGGATACACGCTTCTATTAATAAAAATAATTTATGGGAGATTAAAACATTTAGACAACCACACGTATGTATTAACCAAACACCTAGAAGAGACCACAAACAGTTAACGAGTGCGCTTGTTGGGGGGCTAATTCTAGATATCGTAAGAGCGGATTTAGATGTTAAACTTGTAACCATAATAGAAGCCGTTAAATTGAAGGTTGAATATACCATATCGTATTGGAAGGCTTGGCACGCAAAACAACACGCGTTTTGATTCTTATTTGGGGGTTGGAGGGAGGCTTATAATTTGCTCCCTGAGTTGATGGCGGCAATAACCTCAACAAATCCTGGTACTTTGTATACATTTAAAACTGGTGCCCCAAATAGAGATGGTGAGTTGGAGTTCGAAGGTCTATTTTGGGCATTTGGCCCATCACTACATGGTTTTCAATTTTGCAAGCCCGTCATAACAATAGATGGAACATTTCTAACCGGAAAATACCAAGGAACTTTACTGACGGCGATTGGTACCGACGCAAATGGTCAGTTATTTCCTTTAGCTTTTGCTTTAGTTGATAGGGAGAAGAATGAGACATGGGGGTGGTTTTTTAATTGTTTGCGTGATGTTCTCGGAGAAGAAAATATGTATTGCATTATTTCGGATAGGCATGCTGGCATAATTAGCGCAATGAGAGTGAGAAGGTGGCTGCCACCTTATGGTTATCATCGTTATTGTATGCGGCATCTTCAAGCAAATTTCAGTAATGTTGTAACAGACAAAACAGTGGTTCCAATGATTCAAGGATTAGTACGTGCACACAACAAATATAAATTTAATAAGATATGGGAAAAAATGGAAAAAAAGATAGTTCAGCGACCGATTGGTTACAAAAGAGAAATAAATAAAATTGGGCGATTTCGTACGATACTGAAGGTCGTCGGTGGGGCATACCAACTAGCAATAACGCCGAAGTGATGAATTTTGTTTTCAAAGGTATAAGAAAACTACCTGTTACGGCAATTGTGGAAGCGACATTTTATAAGCTAAATTGTTATCACGTGAGATACCGGGCGGCTGCTGATATGAGGGAAAAGAATTGGTCGGATATAGTGATGTTAAAAATGGAACGTAGACGCATTAAGGCTGCTAGGCATGAAGTCACTTGCTACAACTTAGAGCAAGGTATTTATCAGGTGCTTACGCAAGCCCGGCGTTTGACGAGTGGTATCGGAATTCCGAGAAAGAAATGGCGAGTGGGTATCAACGAAGGAAAATGCGAGTGTCAGAAACCTATGATATACCACTACCCGTGTTCGCACGTCATAGCAGTTTGTATACGCAAAGTTATATCTAGCGAAGTTTTCATTCATCCGTCTTATTCCTTGGATAATTTGAAACGTACGTATGAAAAAAGTTTCTATCCTGTAAAGGAAAAATCACAATGGACGCCACGCATAGAAATTTGTAATTACAATTTATTTCCTGGTGATAAACTTATAAGGACAAATGCTAACGGAAGGATGAAACGTGGAAGAAGGCAGGAGTTGCGAATCCAAAACAATATGGACACCATGAACAAAGAAAAGCGTGTAATGAATTGCAGCGTCTGCAAATTACCAGGACACACTAAACGAAAGTGCACACAAATGGGTGGAGACCGTTACAATGGACCGTAGTTTGGTTTATTTAGTTTGTTTTCATTTTGTTTATTTTATTTAGTTTGTTTTATTTATTGTTGAGTAGTTGTAATGCTTAAGTTAAAACAATCTCAATAAAACATAAACCCTAAAAATTCAAACAAACAATCCGCAACATAATGCAAATCCCCAAATAACCCCTAAACCCCAAACACATAAACTATAACGTAGTCCAAATCTCAAAACATAAACCCTACAACACTAACATAAACCCTAAACATCTCCGCCGCGTGCACCACGGCCACGTGCACCACGGTCGCGTGCACCACGGCCGCGTCCTCTTCCTCTCCCTCTCGCCTGGTTCCGAGTAGGCATCTTGAGTGAGCTGACTGACGTCTTCTCCTCCTTCCTCTCCTCCCGCATCTGCTCTCGGTTCGTTGAGCACCTCCCACTTAGTATCGCCGGGATACTCATTAAGCTGAGTACAAATTAGTTTTTGGCATGCCAACCATTTTCTGACGCCGTCCCTTACTTCCCCCCTCATATTTGCACCAAATTCTCGGAGCATTCTGAAACCTATGCGAGCTCCCTCCATGGCAGTTTGTGCCTTAAAATATGAAAAAAAATAAAAAATTTATAATTCTAAATTTAACTTTAAAAATATTACAAAAATTTACCGCTAATCTTTTTTCGGGGACCACGGGGCGGTATGTGCTCGAACCGTGCGAAATGGTGCTCTGCACCAACGGATCAGAATTCTGCCAATACCTGCTGATGTAACCATCATAATCCTGAGGGGTATACGGCTCCAGGGGATTCATTTGCGAATACCAATACCATTTATCGTTCCAACGTGTAATCCAATTCTTGTGAATCTTACGCCAATCGTTTCCCTTAAAATTCGTCAGGTCGCGTAATTCTTTGTCGGCAATTTTGTCGGCTTCAGGTATCGACGGGGGTATTTTTGCCGATACCCGAACTGTCGCATCACCCTCTCAGGACGATAACCTCGACGATCCAGAAATAAATCAACGGCACACTGAGTAGTGCCGTAGTTCTTTCTTCCTGACAAATGGGCGGTAGCCGATCGCGGTATGGTTCGTAAGGTGCCCAAAAGATATCACTTTGAGGGATGCTGTCTAACATGTAGCGGTTCGCCCACAAATGAGTAGTCGACGGATCCTCTTTAACTCTTCCATCTCTCCAGAGCATGCCAACCGTATCATTGTAATCCGGATCGTCGTAGATATTCAATCTTGCCGGGTTCAATGAAACTCTCGGTCTTCCGGTCGCAAAATGTTGCCAAGCCCATAATTGTAATAATAAGATGCAACCTCCCATATTTTTCCGATCGGGGCCTGTACTTTTGCACAGCTCTCTGTACATGTATGCAAGTACCCCACTCCCAAATGCCCACTCATGCAAATTATTCATTTCTTGTAAAAAGTACCAGGGGCATGAGCGAATAACTGTCCCCATTCGGATCCGTAAATAAAATGTCGGAAAAAAATCCGATCATGTAAGCTCTACAATATTGCTCGACTCGTAATATGGGGGCATCACACTCCAAATCGGCAAAATTCTCCATGAACCATTTTTTATTTACCAACACGTTGCTTTTCTTATTTCCTGATCCTCTGAACATCTCTTGGGGGGGTGTTTTTCCGAGTAGTTCCCCGACTTTATTTGCCCAATTAATACCGTTGTTCTTCACACAAAGGGGCTTGCCATCCACCCGCAACCCCAACAAGCATGAAACATCATCTAACGTTATGGTCATTTCTCCGTGCGGCATGTGGAACGTTTGTGTCTCTTTTCTCCACCGTTCCTGCAGAGCGGTTATCAGTATGCCATCGATTGGTATATAACCGATTCTCTGCGTTTGTAACAAACACGCCCTCGCAAAATATGGCTCGAACTGAACATTCCATGGCACCTGCGGAAACGAAACATATAAGTACATTATTTTTACATAATTAAATAAATAGATATATAGAAATAATTTTATATACAATACATTAATATGATGTTGCCTGTATCGGAAACCCCCTTTCGCTTTAGCCTTGGTGTTGTCCGGTTGGCTGAAACATACGGTTCTGTGATCATCCTGGAATTCATTCAGCGGACGATATACCGGACCTTCTGGCTCAACTATAGGAGCCTTCCCCCGATCCGCACGACTAGATCTGCCCCGACTAGATCCGCCCCTAGATGACATCCCTATATAAATTTTATTTTTTAAATATAAATAATAATTAAACAATATATTTTTACATTAGCAAATAAACATACTATTTAACACAAAAATAAACAAATTGATTCATTCTATTTTTTTTAATACAAAAAATTGTATATATTAAAAAAAATCATACACAATTACTATAAATAAATATATTACTAAATAAATTTATATTATATTTTTCTTTAAAATAACTAAGTAATAAAAAATAATTACAAATTTTTTTCATACCGAATAAATTTGTCGAAAAATGTACTCCTTCTTCTTCTTCTTCTCCTTCTCCTTCTTGTTCTTATTTTTCTCTAAAGAAATCAACAAAAATTCAAACAAATTTCAATACTATCAACCTATTTAAACCAATTTCAAACTAATCTCACTAAATCCATACCTATTTCGCACTAATTTCACTCAATCAAAACTTATTTCAATTCAACCAAATCAACAAAAATAACTAATCAAAACTCAAAATCAAACAAAATAACTTACATATGTCTTCTTCTTTCTAACTTCTCCTTCTCTTCCTTTAATTTCTCCCCTCTTTCTCCTTTAATTTCCTCTCAAATCGCATGAAATTTCGCCCCAAAAATTTTCTCTTCTTTTTTCGAACGGACGAGTAGGGTTAAAATGAGGGTCGGACCAGTTTAAAAAAACACAGTGGGTACTTCCGCCAGAGGGTCTGGCGGAACTAGCTAAAAAGTAGCTAAAATTTTTTATCCGTTTAGTAACGGTTTTTATGAAAGAACCGTTACTAAATGCTTATTTAGTAACGGTTTTTAGCAAAGAACCGTTACTAAGTGGGTCAGACGGAAGCAAAAAAAAATTTCCCGTTTAGTAACGGTTTTTTTCGAAGAACCGTTACTAACTGCAATTTAGTAACGGTTTTTAGGAAAGAACCGTTACTAAGTGTCAGATTTAGTAACGGTTATCTTATAAAAACCGTTACTAAATGGAAAAAAAAATTGGTAAAAACCGATACAGTATTACTATTTAGTAACGGTTTTTTATTAAAAACCGTTACTAAAACGCATTTTTTTGGACTTTTTGGGTCAGATTGTAAGTTGGAAAAATGGTCTAGTTCCGCCAGTGCGTCTGGCGGAACCTATATTTTCGTCATTTTTGGATCAATTTCACAGTCTAAATTTAAATTTTACCTACTTCCGCCATACCCGGTGGCGGAACTAGCATTTTTCATTAATTAAGACTGTTTAAGGCTGCCAAATGACCGAGATTAGCAAAAAAAAAAAATCCTTAGTTCCGCCAGACCCTCTGGCGGAACTACTTCAGTTCCGCCAGAAGGTCTGGCGGAAGTGCTACCTACCCAAATATTTTGAAAATCATGCTATTTGATTAATTATTCTTCAAAATAGTGCTACTATTCAAAAAAATTCTTATATTTTCAGTTAACAATAGACACCATTTAACATTTTATCCATCTATTTTGACGAGATTATTAAGTAGATACATAATCAACAAATTGCACCTGGTAACGAAAATTTAATCACCCATACAACCGTATCATGAATAAATAAAATAAAAACTCAATCATGTTATTATCACACTTGCATGAAATAAAACTTGATTTACTCTTTCAAATTCACTCTTTCAAACAGTTGATTTGGGCAAATTAGCTGCATTTTTAGTTTTCAATTTCAGATGGACAAATTTGACGTATCTTGTGTATCAGTAGGATATTGTTTACATTTACAGTTCGGAAAATTAAATTACAAAATATGATACTTCTCTTTTAATATCATAAGGTTAAATTTGATATCTGCAACTTTACAAGTCCACATTTGATATTTTTGACCATTTGTTACTTGTAAGGAACGCACTAAACTCCCCCAAAAAACATTGATACAGCATATCTAGGGTTTCAACAGTACCCTCTCCAAAAACCAAAAAGAAAAGGAGGGGAAAAAGGAAAGGTTAATTAACTGTGAGCTACTAGCACTAGAGACAAAACAAGAAGGATGCAAACTGAAGTTATTTGCCCGAGTGAGTCAAGATCCGGCTTATCAACACTTCCTTCTTCCCAGTAACGGCCAAATTATGTGCCGCCAGGCAGATTTCAGCTCTACCACCATCAGATCTTTCAGCTACAACACAAAAAAGGAAAAAAAAAATACTATTTTTAAACACGTACTCAAAAATCATACAAGTAACAATTTCCAAACAAAATTAAAGAACTAAGATGGTGCAATTTCCCCATTATTACAACCCTACTGAAACTTGAAGTACAAATATTTCAATACAGATTATTTCAAATCTGATAATTTTGTTTCCTTACCTTGTTGTTGTCGGCGAGATCAGCCCAGTTGTGACTCGCTTTTATTCAACGCCCTGTCAGCGATCGCTTTTCACTTTTTGGAAGTATCGTCGTGGGCCGCACTGCTAGCTCGTTCTTCGTCATGTCCTCTCCATAGACCAAAGTCTTCAACTCTTCTATAGCCTTCATACACCACTCTTGGCCTGGAAAGATAGAAAACATAATATTAGGATTTAAAATATAATATTGTTAGAAGAATGAAGAAAATGGTAAATAAAATACCTGGAAAGGCCTTCTTCATCGGGAAGATCTAAGATATCTCGGGCATCTCATCCTCGCCCAGCGCGAACACTTGCAAAGCCCCGTATTGTCTTTGCAAAGCTATTCATTTCAAAAAGAGTATAACAATGATAAAAGTTAATATGGTTATGAGAAATTTGCAGAAGAGCCCCTATCATTACCGAGAATTGCATTTTAATCCTTTAATTAACCGCAGACTACTTGAATAAGAGCAATTATATTCTTTATGAAACAAAAGTGTTTTTATACAAAATATATAATATTGCTCGTGAAAACACAAAATATATTTATTGTACTCGTGATTAAATTGGTCCCACAATTTGGGACCATTTGTCGAAATAGTTATCATATTGAAAAAGAAAAAATAGACCACAATAAATGCCTGAACTATTTTGGTGTTGGTCTTGTACCAAAAATGAAAGCTCTTGATGGCCTATGCTTTTGAAACTCCTCAATTTAGATATGTTAACAAGAGTATTTATACATATAGGCCAACATGCCGGTACTAGAATTAACAGACGAAAATATATAGGACCTGTTTGGAGAAATCTCATCAAAAGGGCTTTCAAATGAATCACTCAAAAAGTTACCTTGTTATGTTTTTACTGAAGAGAGGCGGGATTTACACGGAGATAATCTATCTTGTACTATTTGTTTGCAGATAAAAGTCTTGACAGAACAATAATAATTTGTCCCTAATTTACCAGTAAAAAAATTTGTTTGAAGCCATATAAGATTTGTTTTGTAACTGGTATTTATATGCAGGATATGATGATTGGTGAAACAGTAAGAAGGTTGCCGCACTGCTCCCATAAATTTCATTTGGAATGTGTTGTAAATGGCTTGTAGGAAATGGCTTCTGATACTCTTCACCTCCACCATAGCTAGCTGTAGCACCATAACCCTCCTGATTTGCCCCGTATCCGTACGCCTTGGGCATCTCCTCTTCATAGCCGTATCCGTATGAAGGCTTCGGCTTCACGTATTCAGATCCGTACTCTTTGGTCCTGCTATATCCGGATCCGTGTGAAGGCAGAGGATACACCTCAGGCAGGGGCTTTCCGTACCCGCCCGATCCATACTCAGATTGGGGCCTTTCATATCCGGATCCGTACTCAGATTGGGGCTTTTCATACCCGGATCCGTACTCAGATTGTTTATTATATAGTGAGTTTTATAGAGACCGTTGAAATTCTCGACGGAGCAACACCATTGCAAAATGTATAATTCCGGACGGTACGGGCCGTTCGAAATACAGGCCATTGGTAAAGAACACAATAACTCGGACGACCCGTCCGAGTTAAATAAGCTCTCCGAAATACCAATCTAATACGGTCGGTAATCTGAGCCGTTGGGAATAAAAACAAAATCCGGGCGGCTTAGCAGTTCGTGACATGTTTTGCGCACGGTAGCAAAATTAAAAAAATAACCGGCCCCTTTCTTCTCTTTCTTCCTTCCCTTTCTTTCTCCTTCCCTCTGGAAAACCTGACCCCTATTCTCAAAAAGCAGAACTAAAACCCTAGCTAAGGTTTAAGAGGAGAGTGGAATCTAGCTGAAAAGAGGGGGGTTCAGCGCGTTCGGAGTGCGTCGGGTTAGGAGTGAAGTTGAGAGAGGTGGTGCGTCGGGTTATCTGACGGGTTTGTGGTGGTTTAAGAGGTTTTGGACGGTGGTAGTAACCGGAGTTTCGATCTTCATTCTCAATCGTCTCTGTCGTTCAATTTTCTAAGGTAATTTTTTTTGGTGCGTCGGGTTATCCGACGGGTTTGTGGTGGTTTAAGAGGTTTTGGACGGTGGTAGTAGCCGGAGTTTCGATCTTCATTCTCAATCGCCTCTGTCGTTCAATTTTCTAAGGTAATTTTTTTTAGGCACCAATTTCATTTTCTTATTTGTATAAATTGTATGAATGTGTGGATTAGAATTATTAGGATTATCGTTTGAATACGTGAATTGATTTAGATTAGTGGTTTGTAAGGATTTACTAATTTGATTGTAATTAG